>PVKE010011797.1:0-39531 GCA_004027555.1 Craseonycteris thonglongyai | reverse complement strand
TTCTGCAGCGATTTCATGATTTATTGCCTGAAATTATAGATTTTCTTCACAAACAAGATGGAAACTGTGAAAATTTAAATGATGAAACTTGGCTTAGTGACTTAGCATTTCTTACCGATTTTACTTCAATATTAAGTCATTTAAATTTAGAATTACAAGGTAAAAATAAAACAGTAATTGATATGATCAGCTGCATAGATGCATATAAAACAAAATTGATTTTGTTAATAGAAGATCTGCAACAAAATAATCTGAATCATTTTCCAAATATGGCGGATAACCTACAAAAACAAAAATATTAATTATAAGATCGACAAATACGTCGCGGAAATCCAAAAAGTAATTGAAGATTTTGAGGTAAGATTCCAAGGTTTTGAAAAAATTAAAGAAATTGTGGAATTTATATCTCTTCCTTTTAAAAAAGATTTAAGTGTGAAACGCATTAGCCAAAAAATTTCAGACATATTTCATATGGATCAAAAGGCATTAGAAAATGAAATTATAATTTTAGAAACTGACTTAATCTTACAAGCCAGAAAATTTGAAGATTTTTGGAAACATGTCAACCGAGAAAAATATCCCAGTATCACCAAATGTAGCGAATATATCTATTCTTGTTTCGGATCTACATACCTATGCGAATCGGTATTTTCAAACTTGAAGCTAACGAAGACTAAACAACGTTCTGTCCTGACTGATTCCCATACTGAAGACTCATTATTATTATCTTTGTCAGGATATACACCTCATTATGATTCCTTGGTTAGAGACATGCAAACTCAGTCTTCCCATTAATGTTAAGGCAACAAAGTAAATTCTAAATCTGTCTTTATCTGTAGCTACTTTGAATTCATAAATATTGTTAATAATTATCCATGTTCTTTTAATTCCCCTGGACGTGAGTTTTTTGGCCCTTTAAATAATTATTGTTGTTTTTTACATAGGTAGATAAGCCGTATATCTATATTTCAGTACGAGGTGTACTAAGCGAGTTATTGATAGATTAGCAAAAAGTAAGTCATATTATTCTTTCATGATAAATTTCCCTGGCCCCCCAAAAAACACGCAAGTGAAATATTGAAATCAAATTATCAGCCATACTGTGCATTTTTATAACAACTTTTTCATATTTACGAACAAATAGTACAACTTAAAACATTGCAGTTGATAAAAAAATTAAATTGCATTTTAAGTTATCATATTTTCCGGCGTATAAGACGACCCCCTAATTTTACAGTTAAAACATAGGTTTAGGTCTATATTCGCTGTATAAGACTACAGCCTCAGAAGTGGGGGGTAGTCTTATACAGCGAATACAGGCCTAAACCTATGTTTTAACTGTAAAATTAGGGGGTCGTCTTATACGCCCGGTAGTCTTATACGCCGGAAAATACTTTAGTAAAAATCTATCTTGAAAAAGTGTCGGAAAATCGAATTTTTTAGGTACTGCATGTACGGAATGCTGCTATCAAAAGCTGGGTCTGGAAATTTATTTTCTTCATGAGCCTATATCTCGAAAATAAGTGATCTAAAAAATAAAAAATAGTTTTGAACATATATTTTACTTATCTACCCATACCTCACTGGAACGCACCTTATACTGAAACACAGTGTATAAACATAGTATGCATTTCACACCCCTTCTTCCCCCTTAGACTACGCCTATGACAACAAGTCGATCGTGACACACTTTTAAGATAAAAAATAGATCTTATATACAGAAAAGTTGGCCACCCCTGCCATAGGGAATGGCTACAAATACAGATGAAGCTTCCCTCATCAGCCCACCATTCAACCTCCCGCTGTGTGGACCAATACTGGTCTGTGGCCTGACGGTTAGGGACTCCTGTTCTGCATCACATGGTCTTCTAGATGCCAGAGGGCAAGCAATGCTCTAAGTAGAAAAAATGTAAATGTGATATAAAAACTTAAAGGGGTCTTATACATTGTCCATCACTAGTTTAACTTCTCATTTCTTTTGTAGCCTTGTTGACTTTCAGCTTCTGCACTGCTCCAATAGTAAGATAGTACTTAACCCTAAGGAGGCAATTCCTTTCAGTGATGGGACAAATAACCATAAAATTCTTTCTTACACTGAGCTTTTACCTGACATTTTGAAATTTTCATTTCATTCTTTGGAGTGTCAAAAAGAATAAATTGTACACGCCTCTCAAATATGTGAAGACAACTAGAATTCCTTAGTAACATAACCCTTCAGTTAGTTTTTGGGTTTCAGTTTACAGGACACTTTATAACTTGGTAAAATACCCCAGGATTTGTTCTAATTTGTGATTATCTTTTCACTGCACCTAGAAATGAACATTGCAGATATGGTTTGACTAGCACTTTAAATAAGATTTTCCATGATGAATTGTTCAGCACCCTAAGACTATGTTTCTAAACAGTTGGCTTATATGTTATTTGTAGCAAGTTAAAGTCTCTAGATTTTGTTTGCAAGTTCTTGACAAATGCAGTTTCGTATTTCTATCAATGGCTTGCTATAGTTTGTAGGACAATGATCAGGGTCCATGACACAATGGATTATTCCTTTAACTAGCTTGCTAGCCTCATCTCTATGTCATCCTTTCCCCTTGACCTTCGGACAGTCTTCTCAATTTCAAACGAACCATCCTTCCTCTAGGCTTCCTTATATTGTTGCCCTCAGCTAGGAGTGTTTTGCCTGGGCCACCCAGCTGTCATCATTTCTTAGTCATCTTTCAAAGCTCAGGTCAAATACTACTTCATGGGACACTTCTTTGCCCTTTTGCCCAGGTTGCCCTCCCAGGAGTACCTTTTACCTATAATAACACCCACTAATCACCTTCAACCTTTACTCAAATAGTAATACCTATGCAACGAAGTATGTTTCCTCAGCCATCTGTGAAGTCTGTGAGGACACGGCCAATGTACACCTTTATCTGGCATAGAGTTTTGCATGACTTAGACATTCAACATAATTAGGAAGATCAATATTTTGATTTTTCACACTAAAGAAAACATTTAGCTAAACTCTGGGGTGTACGGGGTGAGCTTCCCATGTGGGAGACCCCGTTTGGCTCTCGTCCCCGGTAGGAGGACCCTGGCCAGTTCCTGCCCTGCGCAGCACTGTTCTGACCTGTGAAATGAAACTATGTAGAAAAACTAATGATGTGTAACTATGAATATTACTCTGGGCCCTCCCCCTTCTCTGTCTCTCTCTTTCTCTGTCAAAAACAATAAAAATAAATCATAAAAAAACAAAAACAAAAAACCTCTGGGGTGTATGTTGGACAAAGAAGAAATTGCACAGGCTCCAAAATAATCTTGAGAATAAAAATTCTCTCCAAAAGAAAGGAGTAATAAGTTCAGAAAGCTATAGAAATATGCTCTATCAAGTTGAATGGTTATCTTTTCCCACTCTTTATAGTTGGAGGTGGGGAGCATGGAAGAAGGCAAATAAGCACAGCTGAGTGGTTGGTACATTTGTTGTTTTACTGTTAGTTTGACACATCTGAACCAAAGCATTCACAATACTTGATATACTTTGAAGAGAATCATATACTATAGTCTTAAGACATAACCACAGAACAAGCAGAACAATTAAAACTACATAAGGCCTTAAAATATATCCACAGTGTGTATTATTTCAATATTCATTCATTTACAAATTAGACTACATACCATTAATTTAATTTTTATTTTTCTTTCATTGTTTTATTCAGGCAAGATTCATTCAAGGAAAGGCAACTTAGTTTTTGTGTGTGAACTTTATTTTTTTACTACATTGGTTAATATAAAAGTTATGAATTAAATATTTTCTTAGCTCCTGCAACCAGGAGTGAATCCATGAATTTCTCAGATCGTAATCTAAAACAATAGGTCCTATTCTTAAAAACAGCCACAGTGAAAAGGGACCAAAGCCAGTCTGTTTGTGGTCTTGAAGAACATCTATCTAATGAACTTTTAGGTTGTCTTATAATGAAGAGTACTGCAATTTTATGAGATTAGTTAAAATTTAAAACAACATTGCATACAAAATCATTCTTGAAGCTCTAAATGCCTTTTAAATAACTAAAATAAAAAGTTTAAGTAGTTGCCTCACAGTACCAAACTTATAAATCAAAACTAGTTAAAATTCAGTGCTATTATGACTTCTCATTTACAAGGTAACTAGTTGGTAGATTAACAAGATGGCATAAAAATTAAGACTTAGATCTTTTTCTTTTGAGAAAATGTATTGTAACCAGGAAATACAGAAAATTCCATGTATTTGACAATAAAATAACCGTTTAAACCTCTGTCCCTGTACAACAGGGTTTAGGTCATCTCTAGTGAGCCTGTGTATTTTCTTACAGTTTTCTATTATGAGTACTTAAATTGTTTTAGATATATACCTTTTTATTGAAAGAATATTACATTTGTATACCAGGATAGTATTTAGTGCATTGAGATGTTTTAAAAATATTTATAAATTTGTTTCTCATATGCAAAAGCATTTGGCAATACTTTTACAGCATTTGATTTTATAGAATTAAAATTTCATACAGTACTCATCTTGATGTTTTAAAAAAAAATGCACAGAAAAAATATAAATTACACAGCCTCACTGCATGATACTGTTATTTCCAGTTCTAGTTCTGGTAATTAAAACCTTCATTAAGTCTGTTAACAAATCATTATCTGTACATTTATGAAGGCAACTGACATGATTTGCAAACAAAACCTTCAGGTTTTATGTTATTTACCAAAGAGTGCAGTTTAGCAAAAAAAAACCCAGTATGCAAATTTACAGAATATTTTACAAATTCACCAGTTCCTGTGACACAAACTGTTTCAACCTTTCAAGGTATTGTCCATAAAGTTCCACATCATTATGACCTGCCCCTTCAACCCACAGAGGTTCCACGGGTCTTTGGCAACGTTCAAACAATGCGAGGCCATGCGAAAAGTCAATGACTTCATCTTCAGTCCCATGAATTATTAATACTGGAGACGTTATCTTAGAGATTTTGTCAATGCTATAGGGAAAGAGAGGTGGGGGAAAATCAATAAATTAACTATGAAAAGGAACATAAAACAAATTTTCTTGTACTATATCAAAGAGATAATTCAAACACAGGGCTGTCTTTAAATCTATCCAGAAGAGATGGATGCATCCTGGGTTTCAAATAGGATTCAAAAGTAACCTTTACATACTCTAAGATTATCTGAGGAAGTGAACTTCATATACCTCTGTTTTGAGGGAATCACTCAATGGTTACTGTGATACTACAGTACCTTTCTACAATGTTGATATTTCACACAGAGAAACTAGGTTGCAAGGAGAGGAGTAAACTAAGGACCATTTCATGTATGTGTTTAACTTCATACCACTCTGCACTCACCATATATTATGACAGCAAAATGTCTTTCTGTTTCTGTTTTAGGGTACTAATTCACAAAAATAGAGCAAATGTAATAAAATATAAAATTATGGACTTGCAAAGCAGATAGGAGAAAACACAATTTAAGAGGATAGAAGGTAAATTGAAAAACCAACCCAATTTACATCATGGAATACCCCACAAGGCTAGGAAAGGACAGGGGAATGAAGGAGGGGATTAAAGTCTTTAGAACTTGTCTCAAGTCTGTTTAATAAATAGTTTAGTTCTCTCTCTCTCTGCCCAAACTGGACGGTTATGAACTAGGGTACTGGCAGGCACAGTTTAGGGCAGAGGTATCAAACACTAAGCAAACATACGCTTACTGGATGCTGGAAATCTCTTTTTCCTACTGGGCTTCCAGGCCTTCATCTACCAAGAGCAGTTTTAGAAAGTCATCTTTGGAGATTGTATCCACTTTAAGAGGAAAGATATATAAATATTGACATGGGAGTGGGTGGGATCTTCAACTAATTGGCTTGAATAGATGATTCTATAGTAAAGCTCACAGTCAACAAGCCTTAATCACCTGCTACAGTTTGGCACTTTAGTCCCTGACTCTTACTGTAAGCAGAAAATTAAGAATTATCAGGTATCAGAAAAGAACACTTTAGAGAGGGAGGGGAGGTGGGAGAGGGCACCAGCATTATGGACACACTCAATAGTTTGGTGGTTACCTGGAGAGGAGGGAGGAGGGGGAAGGGAGAGTTGTGAGGGGAGGTGGGAGTGGGCACCGGATGTGTGTGTGTAGGTGGGGGGCTGGTTCTGTGTGGTGGGCACATGGTACGATGCGTGGGTGATGTGATGTGGACTTGTGCATCTGGAAACTATCTAATTGTTACCAACCAATGTCACCCCATTAAATTTAACAATAAAAAGAAATTTATTAAAAGAAAAAAAAGAACACTTTAAATATAAGACAGAGATCAAAACAATAAGAATTAAAAATGGCTACTCAGAGGAGACATAACTACATGGAGATTTAAGAAATCTTACAAACAAGTAACAACTCTTTAAAAAAATACTTAAGAGGGAAAGCTGGGATGGTTCAGTGGGTTGGGCACTCAACCTGAGGCCCTGAGGTCTGAGGACCATATCCTGGCCCTGGCCTGTGCGGATCCATATGCTGAAATGGGGTGTGCTTCCCAGTGGGAGGCCCCCCAGCCAGGTTTCCACCCTGCGGGGCCTCTGGCCACCTGTGGCGTGATACTATATGGAAAACTAATGACATACAACTGTGGAGACTGCTCTGGGCCCTCTCCCTTCTCTCTGTCTCTCTCTGTCTCTCTCTGTCAAAAACAATAAAAATAAATCTTTAAAAAACAGAGAGAGAAAGACAGAAAGCATTATAACTATAAAACGAGAAAATATTAAAAAGGAGAAAAAAATAATCAATGGATTAATTCAAGGCTGCATTTGGTAATGAAAAATGTTTGGGTATATTATTTGTTGTCAAATGTCTAATAGTAAAGAAATTAGAACAAAAAGAAAGAGAAATGTTTAATCTTTTCCAGTTTACCGATAGTGCTCTCCTCTCTGTTGGTGTAATAATGAAAAAGGTAACTAGACAGAGATATGTTTTATGGCAATAGCAATACCCCAAATACCTCCCTATCATCCCTACTATTCAGCTAGACAGAAGCAGTATGATGCATATACCTTCCAATCTACCTTATCTTAAACAAAAACAAACCCCAAATGCAAAAACTAAAAGTCTTCCTCCTACAGCCTGCTCTGGTGATGTAAGATCAAATGCTTCCCTTCATAAGTTTCCCTTACCGTCTAATGATGAAAAAATTTGTTTTTGAAATGACCCTTGCTGCTCTTATAAAGTACCAATTGATGACTTGGCCTTTGGCCCATCTATCATTCACAAAAAATCCTTTGCATTCTTGTCAATTAGGGAAAGAAAATAAAACTGAAATCTGCCAGCCTCTCACTCTTGCCTTCTCCCTGTGAGAAAATAGTCCATCAATTTTTTCCAACTATGAAGAGGAGCTGATGGGAATGGAAACTACCATACTGTCTTAAGAAGCAGCAGGAGAAATAGTCCTTTTTTTAATTTGTCTAACACTGAATGTTTGCAGACTTTGTGGCAGCCACTTATCTAGTTCACTTAAGACTCTACTTTTTTTGCAATTCACTTCTCTATCCATCAGATTCGTAAGAAATCACTCATTGTTATGCACACGTCTCACTTTCCCCTCAGGATCAAGTGTCTCAATGAATGGCACCATTATCCATTAGCAGTTTAAGTCAGAAACCTAAGAATTATATTCAAGTTCTTTTGTTTGCATCATTTATCCAGTCTGACATTCAGATCTGTCAATTTTATTTTTCAAATTCCTTCTGTTGTCTCTAATACTAGTGCCACTGTCCGGGGTACCAGGCCCTTAGCATTTTTCACCTGGCTCAAACATTTCAGCCTCCTTACTGCTGTCCTGTCACCACCCTCTTCACAAGTTAATTGTCCACATTATCTGTAAAACAGAATCTCATGGCTGAGTGAGTTGTATCATGCATACCTTTAGTGACAGAACAAAATTCCCTCAACAGTTTTTTTGAATTAAGGTATTCTGAACACTGATACTTACTTAGGAAATGCGTCAAAACAGTAGGTCTTTTTGGTGTCAGGAAAAGCAACTCGCATTCCTGAGGTCAAAGGAGAATGAAGAATAACAGCAGCACTCTCGTATCGAGCAGCAAGATCCACAGATGGTACTGTCCCTATACTTTGGCCATATATTATCACATTTTCAGGGCGAATGCCATATCTACAAAGTTCATAAGTTAAAAGAAACAGAGTTAGACTGGTATGAAACGTTCAATCATTCCTAAGGACTTAATTTTATAACAGAATGACTTAGACACTGAGACAATATCAACAAACTTATATTTAAAATGTAAGTTTTTAAGTCATCACTATCATATGTAATGCTATAGTGAGTTCTACTTTCTTAGCTTATTTCATCTGTCTCAATTTCACCTTTTGGAAAAATAATTGTTGAGTTCTTCTAAAATTTCAATCTTAAAAATGTAGCATAGTTTGACTAAATTTGGAATATATATCACTAATATTTTAGTGGATTAATATTAATGGATATTTAGTGTTTACTTTCCATTCAATTAAGAAGTTCTTTATTTCTTTAGACATCAAAAGTGGCTGATTTTATTTTCTGAAGTTGGTAATAGTGATGAAAATGTGATAGTTACAGATTGGAATGAATAAAATATGGGTATCATTTCAGCCAAGAGCAAATTATTATTTCTTGAAATTTGACTTACCATAAAAATGAACTAATGATTAAAAAGATAAAACAGATGAATGAGAATTCCAAATGCCGTGTGATTCAGTTGATTATGAATAACTTCATGGTCAATCTCAAGAATACTGCTTTCCTCACTTTAAAAATGCCTCAGCTTTAAATACCTAAACTCACTGACTCAGTAATACTGGGTATACAGTATGTTCCAGGCACTGTTCCTTGTCTACAGTATAAATTCTCCAACTTTAAACTATTGCAAATTTAAGTGAGATGTTACAGGAGCTAATGAATGCGGGGTTAAGAGTGATATCAACTATGCCTTTCCCATTTAGAAGTCTGACAGCAGTCACTTTTGGCTGCTAAGGGCCATTTGCACAACAGCTTCTAATCCTCTGAAAAGGTAACAGAGCTTTCCAAATTATCTGAACTGAACATTCGCCAGGAAAAGCCAAGATAAACCCCATATGTTCCATCCCCAGGGCCCATTCCAGGTGGCACAGGACTATTTGAACTTTCCAGATACTGACATACCTCCCTCCCCGGATAGTATCTTCTAATCAAGCATTTGGATATGTCCCAGATACTGGGTTCCATCTATTTCAGACTGACACTTAATGTAAGTAAACTTAGGAAAGCTTTTTACTTTACAATAGACCTAGCTGTGTATACTTTTTAGAAATGAAAAAAATTAGAAAAATGAACATTTGCAGCATCAGCATAACTCTTGAGGCCGATCACACAGTTGCTGTTAGCTGAATAGCAGCACTGTTGGTGGCAACTATGGGTTTTAGGCTGAAGCTAGTAATGCTAAGACTCCAGAGTAGCAGAGGTAGCTGCTAATTTAGCAGCATAGGGCTCAAAGCAATAACAGTATTTCAAAACAGTGCAAGTTAGAAAGTAGAAAGGACATTAGAGACCGTCTAATCTCATCCAGCTGCTTAATGAGCAGATGTTCAAAGTCAAAGTTAGTGAGAGACCTATATTTAGAACCCAGGTATCCTGACTCCTAGTCCAGTGCTTTTGCCATTGGTAATTTCAAAGACTAGGGGAAGGTTGCAGAGTGCTTATTAGTCACTTATTTGCTGTTGAGCAATCGATCAGAAGCTCAGAAAGTGAGATTATTAAAGATTATTCTGAAGAGATCATTCAAATAGTAATTACTTAGGTTCATTATTTTCCCCCTCCTGGTTATTTAAGCCCTAACTGTTTAACTTTAATCACACAAAGAAAATAAAATTACATACATTTTATTAGATGATAGATTTCCAGAATTGGAATCTTAAAGATCATTTAATTCAATTCCTTCATTAAACAGATGAGGAAACAGGCTCAGAGAAGTTAAATAAATTTCCTAAGACTATCTACACTTACTAACTTTTTAACCACATTTAGGGTTCAACATGAGAAAAAATATAAATTTGAAATTCTATGCTAAACTGGTGTGTGGGATGACTTGGGAAATATCTATTCTGACCTTGTTCCTCATTCATACTGGTCATCAAGTGTGTATAAAAAGATTACATAACCAAGATAGAAATCATTTTAGGGGATGCCAAGATAGGTCAGTGGTTGAGTGTTTGCCTCACAATTGTGAGGTCCGGGGTTAGATTACTGGCATGGGCTCGTGCAACTCCATGTGCTGAACTGCTGTGCAAGTGAGATGGCTAGGCAGCGAAGGTTTTCACTGCCCATGCCCATGTGGGAGGGCCCCTAGTTTGGTTCCCACCCCTCGTGGCCACACACCCACCTGTGTGGAATGAAACCATGTCACAACTAATGATGTACAACTACGGAGATGGCTCTGGGCCCTCCCCCCGCCCCCCTCACTTTCACTCAAAAACAATGCCACTAAAAAATCATTTTAGAATGTTTCCTCCAAAATGATAGCTGAGAAGATAAAAAAAAAAATATTAAGCTGACTATACTTACATGAATAAAGTTATTCTTTTGTGTTACTTAAAAGTACCGTAGTAATAATGAAGGTATCTGCTTTAATTTAGCACCCTTAAAAACTATAGTAGGGGATGCCAGGATGGCTCAGTGGGTTGAGCGCTCACCTTGCAGCCCCAGAGTCTGAGGATTGCATCCTGGTCCTGACCCATGTGGACCCATATGCTGAACTGGGCTGTTCTCCCAGTTCGGTTCTCACCAGGATGAGCCTCTTATGTGGGAGGCCCTGGTTCGGCTCCTGCCCCAGGCACGCTTCCCATGTGAGAGGCCCCTGACTGGTTCCTGCTCTACACAGCCCTGAACCCCCGAACTGGTCCCTGCCTTGTGCAACCTTGTGCCCATCTGTGGAACGAAACTAAGTAGAAAACTAATGACATACAACTATGGAGACTGCTATGGGCTCTTCCAGTTTTCTCTCTGTCAAGAACAAAACAAAACAAAAAACAAACAAACAAAACAAACAACTATAGTAATCCACTTAAGTTATGCGTTAAGAGTAAATTATGTCATAATAAATCTGTTATTAAAAATATTACCGTATTTTCCGGCGTATAAGACGACCGGGTGTATAAGACGACCCCCTAATTTTACAGTTAAAACATAGGTTTAGGCCTATATTCATTGTATAAGACTACAGCCTCGGGGGGTAGTCTTATACAGCGAATATAGGCCTAAACCTATGTTTTAACTGTAAAATTAGGGGGTCGTCTTATACGCCGGAAAATACGGTATTACACTTTCCTGACAGTTACTATATCACAACTAAATTAAACTGGGCACTCATTTTTCTTTGTTTGTAGGCCTGAGGGGATGATATTAGTATTTCTGAAGCAGATTTTGACTTTGGTCATTTAAGGTGGTTTTTTGGTTAATATATTTTTAACATTCCCCAACCCTCCTCTACTCACCCAAACTCCTTACCTACTACCTATACTACTTACCATCTGTTTTTCCTTACTAATCAGATATAAGTTTTGTATCATTTCAATTGATTCAAGAATCCCCTTTACACAGAACTTTGTTATGAGAGTTCAGTTTTATTATGTACCTTGGAAGGGTAAATGGTTCTAGAGAAATTCTCTAAAAAAGGGTATGCCTACTAACAAAATTGAGGAGGTTCTTAACTAACTGAAACCATTAATATTTAAATATTAAATCAGAAATGGTAAGTTTTCGTCTGTCCTTTAGCTTTATTCTAAAATACTCAGGGAGCACAGGCATCTTATCAATGTATAAGATAAAGAATAATCTGTACTAAGATATCTATTTATTGTACACTGTCTGATGAGAACATACAGTGAGGTCTAAAAAATTGCATTATTTTTCAAGAAAATTTATAAGTACTAAGATCCTAGTGGCTAGAAAAGATTAATTCAATTTCTAAGTCCCCAAAACGTATCCTGTTATAATCAAAGAATAAACGACACAGTAAAGAGAATTTATTAAGATGACCTGTTATGGGCACACCAGAATGGCTCAGTGGGTTAAGAGCTCACTTTGCAGCCCCGGGGAATGCGGATCGAATCCCGGCCCATGTGGACCCATATGCTGAACTAGGGTGTGCTTCCCATGCGAGCCCCAGTTCAGTTCTTGCCCCCCTGATTTGGCCCCTGGCTTGAGGGGGTGTGCCTCCTATGCAGGAGGCCCCCAGCCAAGTTCCTGCCCTGTGTGGCCCCGGCCCACCTGTGTGGAATAAAACCATGTCGAAAACTGATGACGTGCAACCATGGAGACTGTTCTGGGCCCTCCCCCTTCTCTCTATCTCTTTCTGTATCTGTCAAAAACAATAAAATAAATCTTAAAAAAAAAGATGACTTATCATAACATTATTTTCATGTGAGATTATCTCTCCAAATTTTATGAGTCTAGAATGCAAAGTAAAATCTGTTTTATAGAATGAATACTTTAAAAATAGTTCTAACAAGGCATCTTTAAGTCTTACTTCCTAGGAGTTAATTATATAAAATCATGCAAACCCTGGCTTAGGGTTTTAATAAAAACAATTTAGCCTCTTACATGATTAATCATAGATCAAGTGAATCATTAATCAGCTAAATCACTGTTTTCTCTGATTCCCCTGAAATGTTCCAACTTTGAATAAGCAGTTATATATCACACTCTAACAAGTTTATAAAACCAAATGTTTGTCATTGGCTTAACTTTTTAAGAAAATCACAAATACCAACACATACACATAAATGTGACTGGTCTTAAAAAACTTTTTATGTCATTACATAAAATTTTAAATTATGGGAAGCCAGGATGGCTCAGTGGTTTAAGCGCTCACTTTGCAGCCCCAGGGACCGAGGATCGAATCCCAGCCTTGACCTATGAGGACCCATCTGCTGAACTGGGGAATGCCCCCAGTTTGGCTCTCACTGGGGTGAGACACTGGCCCAGTTCCTGCCTTGTGCAGCCCGCACCCACCTGTGGAATGAAACTATGTGGAAAAAACAATGATGTGCAACTATGGAGACTGCTCTGGACCCTTCCCCTTCTCTGTCTCTCTCTCTCTGTTAAAAACAATAAAAATAAATCTTAAAAAAAAAAAAAAAGAAAATTTAAATTATAATCTACATTTAACTCTTCATTGGTATATATTATTAAATATAATCTCTATTAACTACTTCAACACATGTGTTATAAAGTTTTATTCTATTCTTATACATGACATTTTGGAGAATAATTCCCAACTACTACATACCTTGTCCTAAGAGCAAGCCAAGCAGCTTCTATGTCTGCATAGAGGTTCTTCTCTGTTGGTTTCCCAGAACTTGCACCATATCCAGAATAATCATATGAGAATATATTACAATTAATCCGTGATCCCAGTCCTATGTAAAAGCTGCTCATCTGACCAAGATCAACAGCATTTCCATGTGAGAAGAGTAATGTGTATTTGGCATTGGGTGAGCAACGCACGAACATGCAGGCAATTCTGTTGCCTTTACTGGTTCTAGTCATGAAACACTCAATAGCATCTTTTTCTCTAGAAGAGTACTGCCAATCTGCTCGTTCTGATAGGTGTAAAGTCCAGCGGCTTCCACTTTCATCACACATTAGTGTGTAAGTTGGATCAGGTGGTAAAAATGCTAATTTTGAAGCGATTTTCCCTGGACAAGGTGGACAGCAGAAGAGGCAACATAGCTCACTAAATGAAAGATTATTCATCTTCTGAAAAAGAAAAAGAGATAGAAAATGGTTTAATCAATGAATGTGGATTGCATTCTTATACAACAGAGGGTTTAAAATAAAGACAATTTTCAAGTATCCTCCCCCAAAACAGATTTTTGGGATCCTCCTAGAAATAGGGTAAATCCTGGGATGAAGCAAATATTATATATCAGGGGTGGCGAACCTTTTGGCGATTGAGTGCCAAAGTTTATGAAGAGTACACTCGCTCAACTTGTGTGCCAACCCATCGAGTGAGATAGAAGTATCGATATTTTTATGTCTATAAGAGCATAAACAATAAGTTTTTAAATGGTATTCACAGCTCTGCATGCCGAAATAATTGCTTCGCGTGCCACTTTGGGCACGTGTGCCATAGGTTCGCCACCCCTGCTATATATGTTTCAAATAGTAGTGACTATATTTTATAGTATTTAACCAAAATAAAAAAAATAGCACAAGGAATAGAGGTAATATTTGTTTATTCTTCCTCTATAAAGAACAACACAGAGGTATAAAATATCTTTCATATAATTTGTAATTTCTGTTTAACTCAGTGAAAATTCTCAGAACCTCATGGGGTTCAGGATTTAACACAGTAAATCTACAATAATAGCATTTACGAAACATTTACTGTTTGTGAGGCATTGTGCTGTTATATATATATATATATATATATATACACACACACACACTGTATTTTCCGGCGTATAAGACGACCCCCTAATTTTACAGTTAAAACATAGGTTTAGGCCTGTATTCGCTGTATAAGACTACCCCCCACTTCCGAGGCTGTAGTCTTATACAGCGAATATAGGCCTAAACCTATGTTTTAACTGTAAAATTAGGGGGTCGTCTTATACGCCCGGTCGTCTTATACGCCGGAAAATACGGTATTATATATATATCTATGTTTAGTCCTCAAAACAACCCTGTATGTTGGTCTGAGAAAAAATTTGCACAAGGTGAGGCAGTGGTGGAGTCAGAATTTGATACCAGGCTCAACGACTGTCCTACATCACTGAGCTAAATTGTTGAGGGCTCAGAACACTATTTGTAACAGAAGCTTATCATTTTAGCCATAGTGTCCAAGGCTCAAATAACTTACAAAACATTAAAATGTATGCAGTCACTGCCCAAATTAAAAAGGCTATAATATAAAGTTCATAATGGAAACAGGTAAATTTTGCTAAAGATAAAATTTTCTAAATGGTTAGATGGGAAGAAACAAAGGTTTGCAGTCAGGGAGAAAGGGGTGGAATCCCAACTCTACTGCTTACTAGCTGTGTTTCTTTGAGCAAATTATTTACCTTTTTGATCCTCTTTGTCATCTTAAGTGGGGCCAGTGCCTACACTGGACAGTGTGATTAAGAACAAATGCAATAAATGATGGAGTTAAGGCATGTAATACAGTAATGGCCATGTAACTGGCTCACTTAGGAATGGTCCACTTTCTCCTGTCTCTTTTTTCATTAACAGTTTAAAAGTTATCTACCTCATATTAACCAAGGAACAAAAATAAATATTTGTTTGACCTATCCACATTTCTTTTTATCTTGTTTCTTCTCAAATTCCTATCTCCTCTTAGCAGTGGTAGACCTTTGCTTAATTCTATGAAGAAGGCATTCAGAACAAATACCTTCCAGAGGTTTGGTGGCACCTAATTGTTCCCCCAAAATTCTAAATATAAGGATAAGAAAAAATGTACATTATACCAAAAATGAGAAGAAATCACCCCAAAAGTCTAAAGAACAGAGAATTTTGAGAAGAATGCTTTTTTCACTTAGTACTGAATCAAAATCTAACCTGTATCGCTCAATACAAATGTATTTAGTCCTTACTATGATGAACTAATTAAGTAGAAAGAAGAAGCACAAACAGCACAGATAGAGAAACAAGGGTAGGAGTGACACAAAAAGCTTTAAAAGAGGAGTAAGATTAAGGGCAGAAAAATGTTACTTGGACATTGGGAAACATCTTTATTTGCTATTCTACATGTATTCTTTTTTAGCCTTTAAAGCAAATATAGTTTGAATATGTTAATGTCTTAGTCTGGATGGAACAAAGTCAGAACAGAAATGACAACTAGGTGTCATCTCTAGTGCTAACTCTAATTGGCTTCCTGAAGTGTTGTGCTGGAAAGGATTCTGAGGACAGGCGCCCACCAGGGCTCGGCAGGCAAAGACTGTGATCAATTAGCAACGTGTACTGTAGAATTTGGCTACAAATTTATTATTCTGATCAGAAGGATAAAGGACCTGGTGATGAAGATGGCAGGGAAGGGAGTTCAATGGTTCAGTTCCTGAGAAAGAGATGACTTCGAAATAAGTAGATGAGGTAGAAGGTACAATATAGTAATGTTATCTGTTTAATAATCTGCCTATGGTTAATTCTCGCCCACAATACCTTCCATGTCATCAGTTACTGACCCACAACAGCCTATTAAAAACTTGATTAATAAGTAAGCTATATATAGCTAGACTATATTCCTGTAATTTACCTCTTGAACATGAAGACTTGTATATACTGTAATAATTTTGAAATAAACCTGGCTGACTGAACATACATAATGCTGTAGCAATGCTTCTGGGGGTGAACACCAAAGGTGAAAAGCACACAGTAGAAAAGCCTGCAGTGCTGGGGCCTAGTCTAATAAAAAGACAACGTGACTTCCTTAATGGTGGCGTAAGAAATTATTCCCACCAGCAATGCCTCAACCCAGACAACTGGTGTCCATATAATAGCAAAAACTTGCAAATTATCGCCTTCCTAATAATAGGCCTAATAAAAGACATGTTAAAAAAGTTCTCTCCTGTTTCTGTGTGAAAAATTTCACAATAAAAGTATAATAAAACCAATAATCCTAAATTTTAGTATGATCAGAACTGAGCAAATTACTGAAGAAAAATATTTTATTCTTGATAAAAAATTAAAAAATCATTGAAATATCTTGTTAAATTTACCTCAATGTTCACCCAAGTCATGGAAACAACTAAAGGGTCCTTTGACAGATGACTGGATAAAGAAGTTGTGGTACATTTACACAATGGAATACTACTCAGCGATAAGAACTGCCATTTTAGACAATGTAAATGGAGCTTGAGATCATCATATTAAGTGAGATAAGTCAGACTGAAATTTAGATAACTTGAAGTCCAATTTGTTTTATATAAAACTGAATAAAATTGACACTCACTAGTTATTTCTTGGCAACAAAATCTTGGAGATTAGGAAGTGTATAATTACAGGGGGAAAATGGTAGACATGTCAGAGTACACAAAAATTATAAAAGTCAGATAGCAAATTGAATAATTTAGATACTATTTGGACCAGACAAACAAAGATTTAAAATCAGCAATAAAACTGTAAAAAGAGAGGAAGAGAATGAATATTGAAGGACAATGTGGATAAAAGTGTCATAAAGAAAAGTCCAACCGGAATCCCTGATTTTAAATTAAAAAATCAGTTTTATAATCCACCTATGAGTGAGGCCATACGTTTCTTGATTCTTTCAGTCTGACTTATTTTGCTTAATAAGTTGTTTTCAAGGTCCGTCCATGTTATCACAAATGGCTGTATTTCATCTATTCTTTTTCTGAGTAGTATTCCAATGTGTAAATATACCACAACTTCTTTATTCACTCATAGGTGGAATATAAAACTGAAAGTAACAAAGAAACAAAAATTCATGGACACAGTCAATAGTTTAGTGGTTACCTGAGGGTAAGGAAGGACGTGGGTGGGAGATCTGGGTGGGGGTGTAGGGAGGGGGCATCAAATACATGGTGATGGAAAGAGAGCTGATTCTGGGTGGTGAGCACATAATGTAATGAATAGACAATGTAATGCAGAATTGTACACCTGGAAACAACGTAATTGTTATCAATCAATGTCACCTCAATAAATTTAAAAATAAAAAATTAATTATAGATATATGGAACACTGGGGTTTTAACACATTATTATGAGTTTCAACAGCATTAGCCTTATTCTATAAATGGAAATTGAGACAAATTTCCAGTATTTGTATAGTGTCCAGCTGTTCGTTTCACAGTTCATTATTATAAGATTTTGTAATGTTTTTAATTTTGTCTCTTGATAAAGTAAATATAGTACCCATATGTTTAAAATTCCTAGGATGGCTTTGGTTTGAAAAATTTTGCTTATTGGGATGCCTGGATAGCTCAACAGGTTGAGCGCTTGCCTTGCAACCATGAGGTCTGGTGATCAAATCCTGGCCCCAGCCTGTGTAAACCCAAATGCTGAACTGTGGCACACAACTGGTAACCTCTGGATGGCAGCGAAGGGTCTCACCTCCCATGTGGGAGGCCCCCACCCAGTTCAGTTCCTGCTCTGCTCGGCCCTACATCCACCTGTGTGGAATGAAACTATGTCATAACTAATGATTTACAACTATGGAGACTGCTCTGAGCCCTCCCCTGTTCTCGCTCTCGCGCTCTCTCTCTCTCTCTCTCTCTCTCTCACACACACACACCTTCTTTCAAACAGTAAAGAAATTGAATCTTAAAAAAAAAATCAGTATCTGAAATAAAGAATTAAACAGGTTGGTTGGGTATGAGAATCAGTAATAGTTGAAGAACACATAAGTGAGTTGGAAGATCAGGTTGAGGAACTCCCAAATATAGAATTATTCAGGGGGAGAGAGGTGAAGAGATGAAACATATAAAAGAAAATTTAAAGAGGATAAAAATAGATATACCATTATCAGTACCATAGGGGTCCCAGGAAAAAAAACAAAACAGGGAGGAGAAAATAAAGATAAGATAACCTAAGAATTTCTCAGAATTAAAGAAAGTTCAGCTTAAAACAGTTTAGAGTGCCAAATAGATACTTAAGTACAAACTGCCTCCCAAAGGAACAAGAATCAAATGAACATGTCTTTTCAACAGCAACAATAGAAACCAGAAAACATTGGAAAAATATTACAGTAATGAAAAAACAATTTTTGAACCTAAATGTTACATAGTGATAAAATACCATTTTAATATGAAGATAAAATAAAAATACCTGCAGGCATACAAAACTCAGACCCTCTTTGAAATATTCCAGCAAAGAGAAAAATAAATCTAAGCGATTCTATGAGATATCTGAGCTATGACAAAAAAAGGGAAAAGTTAATACAGCAGACTCTGTTAACTGAAACTCAAGCAAGCAGCACAAAATTTTTTTTTTTTTTTGGTGGGCTGCTTGAGTTCCAGTTAACAAAGAGTCTACTTACATTTATCTGGCATCTACCAATACCCACAGGTGCCAGTTAACTGAGAGTCTACTGTGTGTACTTTTTTTGTAGGTAAGCAATGGAGAAAAAATAAAGGTAGAAAAGCATATCCCTAACAATCCTAAATCAAAACAAATTAATATCAGGGATGCTGGGATGGCTCAGTGAATTAAGCACTATCCTTGCAGCGTTGGGGTCTAAGGATGGAGTCCCGATTCCGGTCGAAGCCGGTGCGGACCCATATGCTGAAATGGGGCGTGCTTCTCAAGTAGGAGGCCCCAGTTCAATTCCTGCCAGGGTGAGCTTCCCATGTGGAGGCCTACGGTTCGGCCCTCAGTTGAGGGGTGTGCCTCCCATGTGGGAGTCCCCCAGTCTGGTTCCTGCACCCACCTGTGTGGAATGAAACTATGCCCAAAACTGATGATGTACAACTATGGAGACCGCTCTGGACCCTCCCTCTTCTCTGTCTCTTTGTCAAAAACAATAAAAATAAATCTTTTAAAAAAAAAAAAAAGCATAATACCAGTACAGACAGGTTTGGGAGAAGAGCAAAGGGGTATTTAAGAAGTAAAAATATGCTGGGGCACCAGTCACTCGACTTGTTCAGAATATTACCATTGATAAGCTTGAGACATGGAAGAAAAACATGAATGCATGCATGATTCAGATATAACCACCATAAAAATTATAGTTTGTAGCATATACCTTAAGTACCGTTATTCGTTACAAATGTCTAGATTTGAATATTTATCAGCATGTCAAACTCAAAAAGGAGAGTAAAGACAAAGAAAAACAAATTAGGGGCAGATATCAACAACAGAACAATAAGCAATAGAGAAATTAACAGACCCACCAAAAGCTGATTCTCAGAAAAGACTTTTACTACTATCAATAGCAACTAGCATTCACCGATCACTTATGAAGTGTCAGGAATTGTTTTAAACCATTTTCATATGAGAATATGAACTCATTTAATCTTTTCAACAATAATCCTCTGAAACAGGAATTACACCCATTTGAGGAAACAGGCACAGAGTAGTCATGTAACCTGCCAAAGGTCAGACAGGTGGAAGGTGGTGGGAATTCTAAGTGGTAGAAGGACTGGAGCCTGAATTCAAAACCACTGTTTCATAGAAAGAGTACTCAGACAAGACGGATCAAGAGAAAAGCAAGATATTAAATGAAAAAGAAGACAGACCTACAGCAATAGTCTAAAAAAGTGTCAATAAATTAAGTAACTTTGATGAAGTGCATGAATTTCTTGGGTAATCAAAAAGAAAAACAACAACAAAAACAATCAATTGAAAAATGGACAAAGAATCTGAATATTCATTTCTTCAAAACATACTACTGGATGGTAAGCACGTGAAAAGATGCTCACCATGATTAGACATTAGGAAAATAAAAAAGAAAACCATAATGATACAACTTCATACTCACTAGCATGGCAATAATAAAAAAGACAGATCGTATTAGTGGTTGTGGTTGACAAGGATCTGGAGAAATTAGAATCTGTTGGTGGGAAGTAAAATACGGCAACTGATATGGAAAATCAGCTTGGCAGTTCCTTAAAAACTTATACCATTTGACCAAGCAAGTCCAAGTATAGGCATATACCCAAGAGAAATAAAAATATGTCCACACAAAAACTTGTACATGAATGTTCACAGTGGTATAACTCATAATAACCAAAATAACCATCAAATGTCCACCAAATGATGAATAAACGAGTGGATATAATGGGGTATTATTCAGCCATAAGGATTGACACATGCTACGAAAAGGATGAATCCTGAAAAACTATGTTAAGAAGCCAGTCACAAAAGATCATTTATTATATGATTCCATTTATATGCAACATACGGAATAGGCAAATTTATATAGACAGAAATAGATTAGTGATTCTAAGGCTATGAGGGCTGGGAGGGTTGGGGAGCAATGGGTAGACAACAAAGTTTCTTAAAAAAAAAAAGTTTTTATTTTTTATTGTTTTTGACAGAGAGAGAGAGAGAGAGAGAGAGAGAGAGAGAGAGAGAGTGAGAGAGAGAGATACAGAGACAGAGAGAACTGAACTGGGGGAACTCCCCAGTTCAGCACATGGGTCCACAAGGGCCGGGGCCAGGATTTGATCCTTGGTCCCCGGTGCTGCAAAGTGAGCGCTTAACCCACTGAGCCATCCCGGCTTCCCCCAGAGTTTCTTACGTGGGTAAGGACAGTGTTCTACAATTTATTTGGATGGTGGCTACACAACTCTATTAATAGTACTATATTAAAAATCACTGAACTGCATATTTTAAATTAGTATAGATTGTATAGTATGTGAATTAGATCTTAATAAAGTTGTTAGAAGAAATAAGGTCTTTGGAAAGCTAAAGTAACTACCGTACACAAAAGCAAAAGTACACGTTATTTGTTGGGTAGCTGGGAATTTTCCCTCCTAGCTATTAAGACACTGCACAAAGACAAAGTAATAAAGACAAACTGTTCTGGCACAGAAACAAATAGACTTCGTAACAGCAGACAGAACTTATAAACAGACCTATGTATAAATGACACTCTCTTATGACTCAGTTGGTTTCTCAAAGCAGTAGGAAAGAATGGGTCCTTGAGCAGATGGTCCTTGGAAAATTTACTACATAGGTACTTTACCAAATACTTTGTTGGATCCTTACTACTTGGTATGTAGAATATAAACTGCAGTGATTATAGACCTAAAAGGCAAAACTAATGAATAATAAATCCCTTATTTAATGCAGCTAAATCTACCAATGTTTTGTCTTTTGTGAATTTCTTTTTTATTCAGTGAAAAATGCTTGGGAAAGATGATTTCTTCATTTGAACTGTCAGAGGGTTAATGTTAAAATATAAGGAACTTTGCAAAAATAAAAAAAACAGGTAATATAAGAGAAAAAAATGGGCAAAAAATACTAATATGCAATTTATAAAAGGATAAACAAGGCTAACAGCTCTACATAGAAAGGTAACTCCCACCAACTATCAGAAATGTAAGAAATAGCGCCTTAACATTTTAAGAAAAAATGAAATTAAAAAACTGAGTAATATCAAGTACTGGTGAGAATAGGGGCAACCAGGAAGCTCTGTGAACTGCTTGGTAAGCCAATTTGTCTAGCTATGACCCAGAATCCTGCTCTTGGGTTAAGTATTAAGAGTCCAAAGAAATACTTGTACAGGCTTTAAGGTAACATATACTAGGGTGCTCACTGCAGCATTATTTATATCAAAGTGTAGAAAGTGACAGATTCCATCACTGTAGAAATTAATGTAAATGTGTTGGATACATACAATGGAATATTATGTAAAGTCAGAAGTAGTGACTTTGATGGCTGGAGTTAAAAATATAGTACTAGGGGAAGCCGGGATGGCTCAGTGGGTTAAGTGCTCACTTTGCAGCGCCGGGGACTAGGGATCGAATCCCGGCCCCAGCCCGTGCAGAACCATATGCTGAACTGGGAGCTCCCCCAATTCAGTTCTCTCTCTAGCTCTGTCTCTGTATCTCTCTCTCTCTCTCTGTCAAAAATAAATAATAAAAAAAAATATATATATATATATATATATATATATATACATATTTAAAAAATATAGTACTAGGTAAAAAATGTAACAAATAGATTCATGCTACCATTAACATAAATTAAAAACACATATAAATGTTATATATCTTCAAGGAGAAATATCTAAGGACTTGCATATCTGAGTGGATGTTAATGGAGGGGGAAAGGAGGAAGGAGGTTGAGAGGAAAAATTTTAAAATTTAGTAAAACAAGAGCTGGGCTCATGTTCATAGATTAATGAAGATTATGTGCCACCAACTAGTCTAGAAGTTCCAGGGGGCAAAATCACATCTTGCTTAACACTGGACACGCCCCCCCCCCCCCCCCCGCCAGTGCCAAACAGAGAACCTGACACATCACAGTGTTCCTAATATTTTTTTGAATGAGTTAATAAATTTGTAAGTTTAATTCAACTCTCCGCATCTAAGAAACCCCCACAAAATAAAAATACTAAATCACATGTCAACAAGGAAAGCTAAAATATTTTGTTACAACTACTTAAGCTTCTTGTATGGGGACAAAATAGAAGCAGTCAAATAAAAACCTATGACCCTAAGTTTGGGAGGATCAGGGTGGGTGTATATGGGAAAAAGCACTGCTAGTTCCTAAAACCATTCAGTGCATTATGAACCACAGAATACTACAGTCTTCCAGGGAGGAGATAATCTTGCTTCTCTGGAAATAAAATAAAAGGTCAACTCATTGTTAAACAGATGGCCCATTGTGAAAATTAAGGCTTTCTTTCCTTTTCGTTAGGGGATTCAATTTACTTTACTTATGGCAGGAGAAATTTCCTAGAACTGTGTGAAATAATAATTTAAGAACTTGCTTCTCCTGGTAACTTTTCCTGCACAATGACAAAAAAAGAAAGATGAACATCTAAGTTCTCAGCAAAACAGGAAGACTAATGTTGAAAAAAAAGTCCCTAAATACAATGACCTACTATTATCTCCTTCCTCTCTTCTGACAGAAGAAATTACTGAAATGACTCCTGTCAGTTTCTGATGCAATAACAATTTACTGAAAAAATTCTCCCTTCAATCTCTTCTTTTCTTAGATCAACTCATATTACTACCATCTACAAAAGCAAATTGGTTCTTTTAGGATTCAAGATTTTGTTGCAATGAAAACAAGTATTCAAAGGTCTTTTTTTTAAATTAAGTTTATTAGGGATGACATTGGTTGGTAAAAATTACATAGGTTCCAGGTGTACAATTCTAAATTACACTGTCTGTGTGTTGCACTGTGTGCTCACCATCCAGAGTCAGCTCTCTTTCCATCACCATATATTTGATGCCCACTCCCTCTCCCCACCCTTCTGCCCCTTTACCCTCAACTAACCACTGAACTATTGACTGTGACCATGAGTTTTGTTTCTTTCAGCTTCATATTCCACATATAAGTGAAATCACATGGTTCTTGATATTTTTTGTCTGACTTATTTTGCTTAACACGATGATTGCTAGGGTCCATCAGTGTTGTTGCAAATGGCTGTATTTCATCATTTCTTATCACTGAGTAATATTCCATTGTGTAAATGTACCACAGCCTCTTCATCCAGTCATCTCTCAAAGGACACTTTGGGTGTTTCCATGATTTGGTCACTGTGAACAGTGCTGTGATGTACACTGGAGTACATATATCTTTGTAGACTAAGGCTTTCAAAAATTTGGGGTAGATACACAGAAACAGGATTGCTGGGTCATATGCTAATTCTATTCTCACTTTTTTTTTTTAGGAACCTCCATAATGCCTTCCATAGTGGTTGTAGCAATTTATATTCCCAACAGCAGTGTATGAGGGTTTTTCTCCACAGCTTCTCCAGCACTTGTTATATCTTGTCTTTTTGATTATAACCATTCTAACAGGTGTGAGATGGTATCTCACTGTGGTTTTGATTTGCATTTCCCTAATAAATAGCTCCTGATGTTGAGAATTTTTTCACATATCTGTTGGCTGTTTGTATGTCTTCCTGGGAGAAGTGTCTGCTCATGTCCTCCACCCATATTTTAATTGAATTGTTTTTTCGTTGTTGAGTTGTACAAGTTCTTTATGTATTTTTTATATTAGCCTCTTATCAGAGGCATTTTTGGCAAATATTTTCTCCCATTCGGCAGGCTGCATTTTTGCGTTGTTGATGGTTTCCTTTGCTGTACAGAAGCTTTTTAGTTTGATATATTCATTTATTTTTGCTTTTACTTCCCTTGCCTTTGAGGTCAAGTTCATAAAGTCCTCTCTGAACCCAAGGTCTTTAAGTTTGGTAGCAATGTTTTCTTCTATGCTGTTTATTATTTTGGATGTTCTGTTGAGGTCTTTGATCCATTCTGAGTTTTCATATATGGTGACAGTTTGCAGTACAGAATCATTTTTTTTTTTTTGTATGTGGTTTCCCAATTTTCCCAGCACCGTTTCTTGAAGAGGCTTTCTTTTCTCCATTGTATATTTTTAATCCCTTTTTCTAAAATTATCTGTCCAAATATTTTGAGTTTATATCTGGGTTTTAAATTCTGTTCCATTGATCTGTGTCTGTTTTTGTGCTAGTACTAAGCTGTTTTGTTTATTGACAATTTTGTAGTATAGACTGAAATTGGGAAGGTCTTTTTTTTTTTTTAAAGATTTATTTTAATGAATTTTGACAGAGAGAAACAGAGAAAAGAGAGAGACAAAGGGGAGGGCCCAGAGCAGTCTCCACAGTCGACATCAGTCTTCCATATATTTCACTCCACAGGTGGGCAGGGGCTGCGCTGGCAAGAACTGAACTGGGGGCACACATCAGTTCAGCACGTGGGTCCGCACGGGCCAGGGCCGGGACTCGATCCCTGGTCCCTGGGGCTCCAAAGCGAGTGCTCAACCCGCTGAGCCATCCCAGCTTTCCCGGGAAGGTCTTTTAAATAAGGTCTTAGAGAAAGCACTTAAAAATGCTTATATCTGTTCTTCATTTTGTGTGATATTTTGACAACTATGCTCTATCTAATTTAGAGTGTAGTAGTACATGATAAACCACTTAAATTCTGATATACTAGATTTCATGTTAAGAAATGCATTCTAAAATCCAAGATGAATTATTTTGAATTTGACTTCATCATGAATAAATATGGATAAGTAATATAATGTATTTTTTCTGTAGAATGTCAGAATTTATCCCAGAGATTCGGCAACTACTTCCAGTTAGTTATAAACTAATTCATTTATCAATCAGACTTCTGCAAGTTCCAGTGATTCAAAATTAACAGGAACACTTTTGGGGATTATTTTTTAAAAAGTACACACAAATCTCTGAGTACTTGGAGGTCAAAACAATTAAAAATGGGAAGACTGATCAAAATGTAAAGATTGGTCCATTTGCTATCAGTAAAAAAAAAAAAAAAAAGCCCCCACTACATTTTTGATGCTTATTTTTGGTTATAAAAATTGAAGCCTGATTTTTTTTAGACAAATTGACAAAACAAAACAAAAAAGACTCATAGAGCCTCACACCAGAAATAGAAAAAATGAGGTGGGTATTTGATTATTAATAGCAAGAGGTAGCAAAGATCAGAATGGACTAGTCGGAAATGACAGCAGAGAAGATATTGATGAAAAAACAGAAAAAGAAACCACATTTTAGGTCATTCTGTACAAAGAAGCCAGGAGGCCAATATATCCCACCAGACTGACCCAAAAGTAATCACTATAATACTATTATATACAGGTGGTGAATTATATAAGAGCTTAGTAGCCTGTAGTTGTAATATCAAAGGAAAATTAAACTCATTTCAGTTTCTTTTAAGGGTATCAAGCGAGTTAGCCACTGTCTGTCACCTTAAGATCTAGTATACAATCTGTAGCAGCATTTACAAAAGGAAAGTGATAAGTAAAAACCATCAGTGTTACGATCTTTAGAGTGCCATATACATTACAGAGTTTAGTGCATACAGAGAAGCTGAATATTCACCTTTAAAGACTTGTTTTTGAGGTGAGGTGAAAGAGAGAAGGGGCGAGGGAGCTGAGTAGTCTCCATAGTTGTACAATAGTTGTGAAATGGTTTCATACAGAGGTGGGTGTGGGGCTACATGAGGTGGAACCGAACTGAACTGGTGTGGGGGTCGCTCACATCTGTCAAGCCAGACCGGCAGTTACCAGTTGCGCACAGTTCAGCACAAGGGGTTTGCAAGCGGAGGGCCAGGAAGTGAACCCCGGACCTCGCAATTGCGAGGCAAGTACTCAACCGCTGAGCTACTCTTGCATTTCAGAGTATTCACCTTTAAAGAAGTTTGGGAACATGTTTTTCCAGTCAAGATGGAGCATCCAAAACATTTACAATGATCAAGATTTCTGCTACGTGTAATTTAGAAACGAGGTGTTTAGTATGATGTTGTTTTAACATACTTTAAAAAAATCTTATTTGTATAAGTGCTTTATAGAAATATAGCTTGTGAAACTTTTGTCTCTTTGGGATAGGCTGTATTTCCTTCTTATTTTAGACCACTATAATCATCAGCAGAGGAGGCCACTTCACTAGAAGAGATCACAGAACATGACCAGGTGACTTTGCTGGGAAAATTCAACTCTCACTGAAGACACAGACCACATTATCTGGGCTATAGGAGAATGGAAACTAAAAGTACTGCATTTTTTAAAAATTTCAAATTGAGAGAAGAAATTTCAGCAAAATCTTTTCTTTTTGAAAAAAAATTATGTCAGCTACTTTTTAAAGTACAATTATATTTTTAAAAATACTATTAAGATTCTAGAGATAATTAATGGCAAGCACCTATCAGAGATATTAAAACAGTCTCCACCTTAGTATTAGTTGTTATTTTTTCATTAAAAAAAGTTAAGTTGGTAAGGATCAGAGGTGAGAAAAATAGGATCTACAACAATATTATTGTTGCAGATAGAAACTAACGTTGAAGAAGCCTGTAAACCAAGCTTGTGAAACCAATGGCCCATGAGCTACGTGCAGCCCAGGACAGCTTTGAATGCGACCCAACAAAAATTCGTAACTTTCTGAAAACATTATGAGTCTTTTTGTGATTTGTTAGAGCTCATAAAGTTATTGTTAGTGTGTTTTATGCGTGGCCGAAGACAATTCTTCTTCCAATGTGGCTCAGAGAAGCCAAAAGATTGGACACCCCTGCTAAACTACGTTAAACAAACCAATTTGGATCAAAAGTCCTACATAGGTCAACGTAGCCATTCCTATACTTATTATACTTATGATTTCCCTCAGTTTCTTAATACTTGCTGCACTGTAGTATAGGAGCTACTAACTACAGATGGCTATTTAAATTTTAATTAAAACAACATATACAGTTTCTCAGTCACCTAGTCACATGTGAGTAGTGGATATCAAATTGCACAGTGCAGAATGAACATATTCATCACTGCAGAAAATCCTATCAGGCAGTACTGAACTAGAACCTTTCAAATCCAGGCAATCCAGGATCAGAGCTTACATGCTTATCTATATTAGCTTGAAACGTTGGAACCTTCCTGGTCTTTCCACCAAAGTATAGGCAATTTATAGATCCTCCTGTTGAGCACTTTACCACACAGAACTAAATGAGCTTACAATACTGTTTCAGGATAACGTTATCTTGACAAAACTATTACAACAGCTAACCCAATTCTAATGTAAAAGCCACTTATTAAAATGAGCAATTCAAATCAATTAGGCTATTTATACATTTTAATGCCTGGTCAGAAGGATTCAGTCTTGAAAGGTTTCCTTTTAGTTGGAGTTGCAAGTAAACCATAAGAAACTATAAAGATATTTGTGACTACTAGTGAACTAATTTCTGAACACAGCCCACACAATATTCTAAATACTCAAAAACAGAGCTCACTACGTTGCTCGCTGCTCAGTCTCTGCACCTCGCTCTACTCCAACATGGCAAAAATTGTCCAGTCCTACAGAGATGGAGCGGTGCATCAAATCTGACTGCTGATTTCCAGAAGTACATCTGAAAGCACGGTAACAAGTGCAGTCTCTCCAAGATTGAGTTCCTAAGCTTCAAGACAGAACTGTTTGCCTTCACAAAGAACCAGAAGGACCCCGATGTCCTTGACCACATGATGAAAAAACTGGACATGAGCTATGATGGGCAGCTAGATTTCCAAGAATTTCTGAATCTGTCTGGTGGCCTGGAGTAACCTGCCATGACTCCTTTATATAATCCCTAAAGTATACCTGAGGAAGCCTTGGAGCTAGTGTCCAGACCCATCCTTTTTCTTCAAGCCTCCCAGTCATCGTTCCTCACAGACCACATGCATGCTGAGCCTGATGCTCCCACCACCCCAAGCAACTCACTTCTGCTGGTAGTAATAAAACATTATTTTTTTAAGATTTATTTTACTGTTTTGACAGAGAGAGTGACTGCATAGTTGTACATCATTAGTTTTCCACACAGGTGGGTGGGGTCCGTGCAGGGTGGGAACCAGGCAGGGGGCCTCCTGTATGGGAGGCACACTCCCGAAAGTTGGGGGTGGAAGCAGGGGCCATCTACTTGGGAAGCTCGCCCTGGCAAGAACTGAACTGACGGCCTGCCACATGGGAAGCACACCCCAGTTCAGGATACGGGTTTGCATGGGCCAGGGATGGGACTCTATCCTTGGACCCTGGGGCTACACACCACCACCAGCACTAGCACCAGCATCACTACCAGCACCACCATCAGCACCAGCAGCACCACCACTACCACCACCACCACCAAACAATTCTGATGATCCATTTAAGCAGTGCCCTAACAAGTGAGTCAAGTCTTCCAGATTACCAAGCAGGATAGGTTGTTGAGTTTTGCATATGGTAATACCAAATTCTCATCAAGCTTTTGGTGACTGGCAAGTGCAATTAACTTGACTTTCA
This sequence comes from Craseonycteris thonglongyai, assembly GCA_004027555.1. Classification (NCBI taxonomy): domain Eukaryota; kingdom Metazoa; phylum Chordata; class Mammalia; order Chiroptera; family Craseonycteridae; genus Craseonycteris; species Craseonycteris thonglongyai. Next base: position 10,088 of record PVKE010011797.1, on the reverse strand, counting down.
AAGTCACACTTCTACATGTTGCTGAGCATAAGTAAAACATGGACACATGTTTACCTGCCTTAATCACCAGTTTTTGGCACCTCTATGGAAAGACTTTCTAACACATGCTTATCCATGAAGTTCACAGAAATGATGTCATAGTACATTGGTAGAGGCATTCCAAAAATACTCACTCCCTCCTCATTTATAAGAAGTAAAATCTGGGGAAGCTGGGATGGCTCAGTGGGTTAGGCGCTCACTTTGCAGCCCCGGGATTGAGGACTGAATCCCAGTGCCAGCCTGTGGGGACTCATATGCTGAACTGGGGAGTGCCCCCAGTTCAGTTCTCACCGGGGCAAGACTTTGGCCCAGTTCCTGCCCTGTGCAGCCCCGTGCCCACCTGTGGAATGAAACTATGTGGAAAAACCAATGATGTGCAACTATGGAGACTGTTCTGGGCTCTCCTCCTTCTCTCTGTCTCTGTATCTCTCTCTCTCTTTCTGTGAAAAACAATAAAAATAAATCTTAAAAAAAAAAAAGTAAAATCTGTTTGGGGGAAGTTTTTCACGTGAACATTTATTCAATGCATTCCATGCCACATATAGTCCTCCCTCCGCGTATCTCAGGTGGTACCTCTGAGAATACCAAAATCTGCAGATGCTCCAGCCCCTTATGAAAAAGGCAAAGTATTTGCATGTAACTTAAGCACATCCTCCCAGTATACTTTAAATCATCTCCAGCTTACTTATCCTTAATACAATATAAATGCTATATAAATAGTGACACTGTATCGTTTAAGAATGACAAAAAAAAAGTCTGCACACATTCAGAACATATGCAAGCATATAGGCCTAACTACATAGTTAGTGCACAGCAGCAACAAGGTTAACATTTTCCCCTGCAGTTACCAGTTGTGTTCCAGTTCAGCATATGGGTCTGCACAGGTTGGGGCTGCTAATTGAACTCTAGACCTTGCAACTGCGAGGGAGAAGCTCAAGTGTTGAGCTTTCCTGGCATCACCTTTCTGAATATTTTCAATCCCTCGTTGGTTGAATCCATGGATGCCGATCTCGTAAATATGGAGGGTCAAATGCACAATACAATCTAATCAAAGTAGTAAAAAGTTTCAGAAGATTTAAGGATTACTGATGATTATAAATGATGAACACGATTTTTTCTCAAAGAGAGCTCATATTACTTGTATCCTGGTTTTAATTTCTAAGAGTTACAAAAAACATAAAACCATTTACAGTCAACACTGCATACAAGTATGAATAAGTACCCAATAAGCCATTACTTACCAAGTAGTAAATAAAATAAGCTGTTCCAATAAAGTAAAAAAACTACCAAACACCACTAATTTCTTTGTTCTCAGGCAAATAAAATTGCTTCAAGCTAAATTGGAGCCAGAGTCAAAAGACAAATGTAAATGGTGTTATCACAATTCAAATAATTATTAAATAAAATCTGCATAATTAAAACTAGATATATTAAATAACATTGTAATTATAAAAGTATTTTAAGACATGGCTTAAAAATTTCAAACCTCATAGGAATTTACAAAATAAAATCTCCCTTCAAAGCTAAAGAAAGGAATGGTTAAAAGTCAACTTAAGAAATCAGTTCCCTAGATACATCTCCCTCAGAAGACCAGACACTGAGAGAGCCTTCTCTGAAGTACACTAATCTGAAAGAAGGATTGAAAGATACTCATACAGGAGGTTACATGCAGAAGTTGGAAGAATGGAAAGGATGTGTGTAACAGTGGTGGTGAGGAGCTATATTCTATAAGCAGGATGTGAATATGTTAGAAGTAGTAATATAATACTGTTACCTAGAGATATGGAGGTAAATATCAAAAGAATCCTTCAAAACAAAGGCCTCTCGAAAGAGATACCAGTATATCAAGGAGATGGGAGGGGATGCTGGGATGGATCAGCAGTTGAGCACTCATCTTGAAGCCACTGTGTCCAAGGATCGAATTCTGGCCCTGGACCATGCAGATCCATATGCTGAACTGGGGTGTGGCCCCAGTTTGGTTCTGATTGGGGCAAGCCTCCTATGTGGGAGGCCCCAGTTCAGTTCCTAGTCCAGGAGTTCTGGTTCCTGCCCTGCGAAGCCCCACGCCCACCAGAGGAATGAAACTATGTAGAAAACTAATGTCTTACAACTATGGAGACTGCTCTGGGCCCTCCCCTTCTCTCTCTCTCTCTCTCTCTCAGTCAAAAACAATTAAATAAAAAAGGGACAGGGGCTCAGGGTTGCCAATTTTTATAACAAATTTTGTAGAATCATTTAGTTTATTAAACATGTGCTTGTATGAATTTGATAAAATTAAAAAAATTTAAAACAAAGTCTCTTCCCTAATTTCACCCCAAACTCAAAGCTGGCTCAACCCCAGAAATTACAATTTTGGGTCATTTAAAAAAGTACACTTTTAAAAGATCATGCCAATAATACAGAAATTAGGCAGTCATGGAAAATCAAAATAAAGGTGATGAACAAAAAGGCACAATGCAAAAGTTCAAGAGTAGAGAGAATTAGAACAGTTTGTTTTTTGTTTGTTTAGTTCTAACATAAGAGGAAAGGGAAAGAGGTGTATTAAAATTACTTTTCTGGCGAAGGTTTCTATCAGTCAAAGCAGTTAATATTGGCTTCCTTCTCCTTGGTGCAAAGCAGTCTTTTCTTTCTTTGGCTTCTGAGGATGTATTTAGTCTTTCACTGCGCAGAGGTGATACATTATCCATCAGGGCTCTGACCAGTGCTGAGATGGCTGGGATGACTCAAATAGCCCACCAGCAGGAATCAGAGTCAATAGTAGTAATAGGAGTTTCCAAAGGTTTGGCTATCTTTGATCTGTAATCTGGATGAAGCTCCCCAATGACATATATGTTTTGGACAATTCTCTAGCATCTGAAGAGTGACGGACATTCTCAAAATTTTCAATAGTATCACCTCCAGCTAATTCCTTTAAGACTTCTTCCCTACCAGATGCTCCTCCAAAAATCTGGTCAAATTGTACCCCTTGTGGTATCAGATCATCCAGGTGCTCTTGCTGTGATTGTGCTTCTGGATCTCTTTCAGAATGTAGTACTTGACTGCTTTGTCTGACTGCTCATCCATTTTGGAATGTGGTGAACCTCCGGCCCTGCAGACACAGTGGAGCCAGGCAGAGCACACGTGCATCTCAAGGAGCCAAGGCCTGAGACAACCCCAGCATCCTGGGCCCCCCAGAACTTGGGTTGTTTTCAGTTCTGGTGTTCATAAGGTATCCTATGAAAGAGTCGGAGAATTTACTCTATTTTCTCCCTTCTCTGATTATTCTAGTTGTTTACCTTTATAACTTTACATATTATAACTGAATCTTTAGTTTTTGTCCCATCAACTTTAGGAAGTTTTTACTGGTTTCCCATGTAATAATCTACCATAATTGTTGACTGTTAAATTACTTTCACATTTTTACAACACTTGCAGTTTGTTTTATAACTATTAAATTTATCTATGCATGAATTTCTAAAAATTGGGTAATAATAGGAAGTTTTTAGTGTAATTCATTGCCATCTAAGCAGTGTGAAACCTCCCCCCCCCAGAAAATAGTTCTTTTATGTCACTAAATTTCAAGTGCTGATAATTGTTCAAGAATAGTGCACAATTTTTATCACATTTAGATTTTCTGAAGACCTTTAATTTTCCTGGAGTTTCTACTTTTAATTTTCAGAAAATTCATAAACTTTTATCGTATTTAACATACACCAAATTCTCATTCTTAGAATTTGCGCAAAAGAATCCATGTTGATTTTGAACATTTTCTCAGACCCCAGTGAGTTGTTTCAATCTGAAACAATTATATCTTGGGCCAGTTCACAGCTCAGGACAAAGAAATCTGTATACTTAGGATTCCTTTTTAGCACATACCTATGTTGTTCCTCAATCTTGTATTTTAATCTTTTTCTTCTTTTTTTTTGTGGAATTTTGTTGTTGTTGTTTTTGTTTGTTTTTTGCTGGTGTACATCTACAGTCACTTCGTCATGTCTCCTTTATAAAGGTCTGGGGAAGTAAACCACATTTTTATGCACACTTTCAAGAAGTTCTTTATTTTTTGTGTTAAATTTCCTTCCTTCCTTCATATTGTTAAATTTATTGGGGTGACATTAGCTGGTAAAGATTATAGGTTCCAGGTGTATAATTCTATAATAATATATGATCTATGAAATGCATTATGTGCTCACCACCCAGAGTCAGTTCTCTTTCCATCACCATGTTTGATGCCCCACCTCCCCACCCCCTCCCCTCTTACCCACAGATAACTACTAAACTATTGACTGTTTTTGTTACTTTCAATTTTATATTCCACTTATAAATGAACTGATTTCACACCTATACCAAACTAGGAATGCTTGAGAATTAAAAGCTGTTTTTAAAACTTTCCCTCAAAATTTAAATCACTGGCCCATACCTGCTAGCACCCCATACTAATGTCTAATACTAATGTGTTTTTTTGTTTAACTAATTGCTATCTCTTTTCCACAAAATAATTTATAAAATTTTTCTTTATCCTTTGGTCTAAAATTTTATGAGACTATATTATAAATGTGTGTTATTTTTCATCGATTCTCTTTTGCACTTAATAGATCCTTTTGATCTAAAGCCCAGGACTTTCTTTAGCTCAGAATTTTTTCTTGTACTTCTTTGATTAATTCCTCTCCATCTTCTTCCCTGTTCCACTAGGAATTCCTATTTAGGAATCCTAGGGACTATTCGTTGTTACCTATAAGCTTTTCCCTCTTTTTCCCAACTTTTCCAGCTCTATGTTTTAGAGAATTTCTTCTAGTTTATCTTACAGATCACTACTTTAGTATTCCAGAGTATAAAATTAATTTTAACATTACAACTTTTTTTGTTTTATAGGGGCAATATCCTCTCAAATCTCTCTTAGAATACTAATTAAGACAAATTTGTTGCTCTTTCCATTTTGAATGTTCATGATGTTGAATTGTTTCTTCATTAACTGATCATATTTATAAGCAAAGAACTAAAGTGAGTTTCCTTTACACTTACTTGTATGAGCCTGTTGACTCAGAAGACTGAATAATCTGAATAGGATTGACTGGCTGCAGGCTTAGAACTCCTATTAACTACTTAAAAAAAAAGGATTTCTGAGGATAGAGTACTTTGAGAGCCAGTCTCAGTCTCTCAAACTTTCTCTCAATATCTCTCTCTCACAGACATACATATACTCATCCAACTCTGCCTATGGAGCAAACAAGTTTGCTCTTTTTACCATCTTCAGTGAATATTTATTGAAGTAAATCATTAAAGCTGTATCATGTTACTGAATATTTGCACATGTTATTAAATATTTATAAAGTGAATAACATGGTACAGCTTCAACTATTTGGTCCAGTAATGCAAATAGGAATTCTATCCAGTAAATTATTTCAGTGAGTGCAGTGTAGTCCAGAAAACACAAAGCTAAGAATCAGGAGGCCTGGCTCTCAATTCTAGTTTTACTACGGTACTAAAAATTTAATTTTTGGAAAGTTAATCTCCTTATACCTAATTTTCCTTTTCTATAAAATTAGAAGTTTTGGGGATGCTAGGATGGCTCAGTGGGAAGAGTGCTTGCTTTACAGCCTGGGGTCTGAGAATCGAATCCTGGGCCCAGCCCGGGTGAACCCATATGCTGAACAGGGGTGTGCTTCCCATGTGGGAAGGCCCCTGGCCCAGTTCCTGCCCTGCGTAGCCCCCACACCCACCTGTGTGGAATTGAAACTATGTCGAAAACTGATGATGTACAACTATGGCGATTGCTCTGGGCCCTCCCCCTTCTCTCTGTCAAAAACAATAAATCTTAAAAAAAAATAGAACTTTGAACTAGATATTAAAACTTCTTAGTTCTACAACTTTATGACATGTTTATGATGTCTTTTTCATCCCATAAACTTTAGAATCAATTTTCATAGCATGTAAAAAAATAGACATAATTTGAGAAACAGATTAAAAAAAGATTTAGAAAGTCTCTCCCCCAACCCTACCAAAAACAAAGCATCTAAACAAGCACATTAATTCATATTTCACAAGTTAGTAATGAGCTGTAATATTTGAGGGATGGGGCAGGCAATGAGGTTAGGGAGGGGAGTGCAGGTGTTTGTGAGGGGGTGAGAAGATTCCCATTTCTTTACAGCTCTGCTTTCCAAAAATGAGTGATTTCTGTATCTCCTGGCCACAGTGGGTAAACAACATTTTCTTTTTATTAATTGTGGTAAAACATAAATAACAAATTTATCATTACAAGCATTTTTAAGTATACAGTTCTGTGGCATGAAGTACATTTACATTGTTATGCAATTATCACCAACAGTCCTCTCCAGAACATTTTCAACTCTCCAATGATTCCCATTCCCTCCCTCCCCTAGCAACTGGCCACTACAATTCTACTTTCTGTCTCTATAAATCTGATGATTCTAGTTAACTCATGTAAGTGGAATCATACAATATTTGTCTTTTTGTGACTCGCTTATATCACTTGGCATAATGTCTTCAAGGTTTATTATGTTGTAGCATGTGTGAGAGTTCTATTCCTTTTAAAGGCAGGGATGTCCAATCTTTTGGCTTCCCTGGGCCACATGGGAAGAATTGTTTTGGGCCACACATAAAATACATTAACACTAATGATAGCTGATGGAGCTAAAATAAATAAATAAATAAATAAATAAAAATAAATTAAAAAATTGCAAAACATTTCATAATGTTTTAAGAAAGTTTACGAATTTGTGTTGGGACATGTTCAAAGTTGTCCTGGGCAGCTGCCTGGACAAGCTTGTTTTAAAGGCTGAATACTATTCTATTGTATGTATGTATTTTGTTTATCCATCAATCCATTGATGGACAGACACGCTTTAGCTTTTGTGAATAATGCTGCTATGAACATGGTGAACAAACATCTGTTCTTGTCCCTGCTTTCATTTTTTTTTGGAGGGGGGATGAGAGCAATGTTTTTGAAAAGTATAAAAAGATTTTGTTTTACTCTAAGGTATTTTGTTTAAATTATACTTTACTTCCTATGCATTGTTAACATGATAAAGAGATGTTCTATCTAGCAACTTGTATAGCTAAATAAAACAGAGTTAAACACTTCAGATTCTAAAATCTGAATTAAATATATTTAAAATTTTAATATATTGAACATAAATATTGTATGATGGGATGCTGGTATAGTTCAGTGGTTGAGTGCTTGCCTCGCAATCACAAGGTCCAGGGTTTGATTCCTGGTCCCAGTCCCAGCCCGTGCAGACCCATATGCTGAACTGCGCCGGGATGGCATGGTGGTGAAGGTTCTCGCCTCCCATGTGGCCCACATCCACCTATGTGGAATGAAACCACTTCACAACTAATATTGTATAACTATGGAGACTGCTCTGGGCCCTCCCCTCTTCTCTCTCTCATCTTGTCTCAAACAAACAAACAAACAAAATTGTATGAGCAGTCAACTATTCAAAATACTTAATTTCTAAAATAAACTTTATATATTTCAATTCAAAAAATTTAAACACACACACCTCTAAATTCTCTATGATCCAACAATTTTAGACATTTTATATCGGTAGCACTTAATGAATTATCACTGAAAAATTAAATTCCAGTATGTACAAATTATTAAAAGGTATCTTCTGAAATCATGGAAACATATATGAAGGGCACAGGAAGCCCTATTTCAAAAGGAGCTAGACTTGAGTTTAAAAATGTTTCCTCTTTAATGTACAGCATAGGAAAAATTGGCAATAATAATTATAATAACTTTGTATGGTGACAGTTACTAGACTTACTGTGGTGATCACATTGTAAGGTATATAAATGTTGTACACCTGAAATATAAAATTGTACATCAATTATACTTTAATAAAAATTTTAAAGACTGTTTCATCTTTATTGCACAATTAATCAATTGAAACACTGTAAATTATTAACTGTTTACTAACCATAGGACATGTCTATTCTTATTGTTTTGAATCATGCCTCTCACTGCATATACTTAACATTCAAATATACCCACTTCTAGCAATAGCTATCACACAGAAGTCACACAAAAGCCAATGTTAGGTGAGCTGAAGTTTGTAAAACAAACAAATCTAACAGCATTACCACTAACATTTGACACTGAAGAATCTAAATTTGCAAGTTAGAAATTTTGCTAGGTTTTATTAAAGCCAGGCTATTGTTTATCAAAATATCTAGCTAGATTTTATTGTAAAACCTTCACAAATATTAACCTTATTTAATCCCCATAACAAAATGATGCGGTAGTACCATTGTCCTCCACCCCTGCTCCTATGGCCCCATTTACAGATGAGGAAACAGAGCAGAGAAGTTTAAAGTTCTTAAGATCACAATGCTAGTAAATAGGGAAGCAAGGCTTTATAGTCAGCAGTTTGGGCCCAGAGCCCATACTTCAATTATATTGTTAGGTTAATGTGGGGTTATGAAATGTTTGCTAGTGTGAACATGGAGAGAATATAATGAGTACAGTGGAAAAAGAAAAATAAATATGAATGAACCTCCAATTTCATATTCCAAAACAACAGAAACAAATAAAATAAAAGGAAACCCGGACTGACATCTATAAATTCACAGCTTTGTTTTTCTCTTCTCCTGAGGATTCTACAATCATTTTAAAAAGGCAAATTTTACTTGTTACATGGAAGAAAGTGATATATTTTATCAGTCTTTAAATGTGCAAGGATTCTAGGAAGTTTCTGAATATAGGCTTCAATACTGTCAAATTTCTATTTCATAAAATGTAACTGGAATGGACTACAAACAGCTCTGAAAGGTGGTATCAGTTTGCAGGAGGAATACCTACACAACTGGCACATGAGAATTTGTCATTTGTCTTAATTTTGATACCTTAATAATTTTAAGTAATACTCCACTGGGATGTTGATGAGTGGCACTGAATCTAGAAATCAGTTTAAGGAGAGTTCAAATCTTTGAATGCTTGTATTCCTGAACAAAGTATTTCTATTTATTCATATCTTCTTAAAAATCCCATTTCCTGTTGATGTACATTTTTTTTTTTTTTGTATATTGATTAAAATATACAACTTTGTAAATCCTTATTCTCTCATTGCTTCTTGCTTTACTACACTGGCCGGGATTCCAGCACACTGTCATTGATAAGCTGCTGCTTTAATGATGAAACACTGAAAAGTACTTTTTTTAAGTATAATTTTTCCTATAGAATTTGTACAGATACCCTTTAGAGATTAAGCAGTATCCTCTTTTCATAGCTTTCTAAGAGTTTTAATGGAATAAATTCCAGAAAACCAACCTGACATTCCTGGAATAATCCTAATTTGCTGATAATGTATTCTTTTTTAGATACTATAGACTCTCTTTGCTAATGTTCTGCATAGGATATTTTATGTTCATGATTGAGAATAGTCTTTAATTGCCCTCTTTCATACTTTTCTTGCCAGGTTTTTGCATTAAAGTTATGAAACCCCATAAAATTTAGTTGAAGAGTGTTCTCTCTATACTCAAGAAAAATCAGTTACATTTTCCTACATCCAGTAATTAGATTTACTATCTCATTTTTCCCTAAAGATTTTCTTTGCTCTCTGTTGTTGTAGACCATTCTTTCTCTCATTTTAACTCTTTTTAAAAACACTTCTCCAGTAGTAGCTGTTCCAATGAGGTCAGAGAAATGGCTATCTCACAAAATGACACTGCCTATTGCACAGAAATTAATTTAGTAAGTCTTAACTGAACAATTCTTTTAGGTTTACAGATTTAGCATTCAATGTCAAATACTGGAGGACAAATGTAGAGGACTGTCCTTGCAATAATGTATAATGGCAATACTACCTATCTCTAGGGGTGGCTTTGAGAATGAAGTGAAATAAGCAAGACCTACCATATTTTCCGGCGTATAAGACGACCGGGCGTATAAGACGACCCCCTAATTTTACAGTTAAAACATAGGTTTAGGCCTATATTCGCTGTATAAGACTACCCCCCACTTCCGAGGCAACACCAGTTCTTTTTTTAATTAAATTTTTAATGAATGACATTTTTCGAACATACCGTAATATACCGTACATTGATACGAT
>PVKE010011796.1:0-39531 GCA_004027555.1 Craseonycteris thonglongyai | reverse complement strand
GGACCGAGGATCGAATCCCGGCTCCGGCCCAGGCAGGACCCACATGCTGAACTGGGGAGTTCCCACAGTTCGGTTCTCTAGCTGTCTCTGTCTCTGTCTCTCTCTCTATCTGTCAAAAGTAAAATAGAAATAAATATGCACTGAAGATAAAACAATTACTCTCTATAAATATAAAAAGATATAAAAAAAAAAAAAAAGACTACAGCCTCGGAAGTGGGGGGTAGTCTTATACAGCGAATATAGGCCTAAACCTATGTTTTAACTGTAAAATTAGGGGGTTGTCTAATACGTCTGGTCGTCTTATACGCCGGAAAATACGGTAGTTCAGCCCACGAGGCTGCTTTTATCTCAGACATTACCAATGACTGTGAGTCCCATGCCACCATGCTTCTGACATCTGGCTGGAAATCATGTGTTCCCACAATGCCCTCCTCTGGTTTAATAATTTCCTAACATGGCTCACAAAACTCAGGAAAAAATTTATATATACTGGTTTATTAGGAAAGATACAACTAAGTGACAGCCCAATGGAAGAGAGGTATAGGGACAGATATGGGTGGGGGTGGGGAGCAGGGCATGGAACTTCATGACCTCTCTCTCGATACACCACCTCTCCAGCTTCTAACCTGGAAGCTCTCTGAATCTTGTTCAGGAGTGTTTATAGAGCTCAATCTGCAGCCTCCTCCCCCTTCTCAGAGGTTAGTGAGTGGGGCTGATAGTGAGCACTCTCTAATTAATGGGTCTTTATGGTGGCCAGCCCCATCCTGAGGCTCTCTCGGGTCCCCACCCTAAGTTACCTCATAGCATAAACTCATGTGTGATGGAGGGGGCTCCTTCACATTCATCACTCAGGACATTTCAAGGATTCTTGAAGCTCTGTGTCAGGAATTAGGGACAAAGATTGTGGTAATATGCCTTATCATACCACAGTCATATGTAGCACAGTGCTGTGCATGCTATAAATCCTCAGTAAAAGTCATCTGTCACCATTATCAGCATCACCACTACCTTCTTAAGTTCAGCGGACTCCCTTGCAGGTTTCCTGAGGTATAGATCGAAGATATGAATTACAGTTTCTAATTAAAACATGACAGAAAAATACAAAGATCAGGACTGAGACTTGACATTCAAAGTCTGTTCATTCCAAACAATGTCTCTGTGTGAAAGGTCACGCTCAGAGTGGAAGACCATATGGTGGCTTGGATGGTGGCATCTGCCAGAGTGCTGGGAGAATCATTCTTTGGCCCAAATATTTTTTATTCATTGATCTGGAAAAGAGAGTAAGCCACACATATGTATACGCAGAGGCATATCAAACATTCAGGACAACTTGAAATAAGAAGCTGAAAACTATTTGTCTCCAAGATGGAAAATGAAATGTGATTTGATGGAGAATGTTAACAATGCCAATTTACGTTAATTCGCATGGGCTTCTGGGTCCCAGGCTTGATAGGTATAATTTTTAGACAAGCTAGGATTTTAGTTAAAGTGGAAAAAACCTCCATACTTGCTTAAGTATTATCAACAAGGCACTCATAAGGGTGGAAGATGCTGGTGAGGATTTGCGGGTGGTTGGAATAAATTTGGATGGAAATTTCTATGGTTGTAGGAGTTCCTAGAAATTATTTACTATAAAACCATTGTTTTACAAGAAAAGAAACTGAAGTCTCAAAAGGCGCTATGACTTGCCCACATCCTCCATAATAAGTTAGCAGCAGAATTCAGCTCTCCCAGTCTCCACCTCAGAACTTTCTTCACTGTACCATTTTTAAGAACCGTGTATAAATTAGCATCAGTTCCTTCCATCACTCAGTGTTTTTTCTATTTCCAATCTTAGAGAGATTTTTCAAAAGCGGGAAATACTGGATATGCTCATTATATTTCCTGAGCTTTTTTATGCTTTGAACATTTGTGTGGAATAAAAAGATCTTCCATTATGAGAAATGTTATTTTCTTTTCTTCACAGAGTCTCCTCTATACAGCATCCTTGATAGACATTTACCTATAAAGGCAGACAGTTTCATCACCAAAGGGCAGCTCAGGTTTCCATCTCCTGTGAGACCCTGCAAGGGACCTTCAAGCCAGGGCATTCGGCCCCTGGGTGCCCTTCCTCCCTCTGAAGGGGCTGGGCAGCACGGTGACTGGTCCTGCCCTTCCGTCATGCTGGGTAGTTCACATCACCCCTCTAGGCCTCATTTCCGCCTTTGCAAAGAGAGAGTTGAGCAGGTTGGTGAACACCTTGAGATGTTGCGTGAATGCCTAGAGAGGGATGAAAACTCGGTGACCTCCTCCTTATACCTTGCCCTGTGCATCTCTCCCATTTATTTGGCTGTTCCCGAGTTGTATCCTTTATCATAAACACGGAAGTAAAGTGCTTTCCTGAGTTCTGTGAGTCAGTCTAGTGCATTACTAGACCTGAGAAGGGCGTTGTGGGACCCCCTGAATTAATAGCCATTCAGCCAGAAGTACAGGTGGCCCCTGGGACTTGTGACTGGCATCTGAATTGGGGCAGTCGTGTGGGAGTGAGCTCTTAACCTGTGGGGTCTGCACTAACTCAAGAGAGTGTCACAATTGAACTGAATTGGCTGGTCCGATGGTAGTGGGTTATCTAGCTGAAATTATGAACATTAGTGTCACTAAAGTTGGTATACAATCCCCCCCCCGCTAAATTTGACTGGCTTAAAAAAAAATAAAGAATTGAATCTGGGTGATCTTGCAGAGTTGGAGAACTGGTTGTTGGTGTTTGAAAAGCCCACATTTGGTGTCAAAACTAGTGTCAGAACCTCACTCTGCCCCAACCAACCTCACTTGCCAATGTATAAAATTATGTTTTTTTAATGACTGTAAGTTGAGTGACTGAGGCACTCAATTTTGATTATGTGTGTGATCTGTAGGCCCTGAAAAATTCAGACCCAGGGCTAGGTGTCCTTCTTGCCCAGGTTTGAGGTCAGTACTAACCTCATGGTCTAGCTCAAATCTAGCTCTATCACTCTAAAAAGACTTAAACAGTATCCTCTTTATAAAAGACAATTGACTGAGTTTGGTTTGATAAATTTAGATGTAGTCACAGTGGAGCTTTACATTGAACTCTGTGGTTTGACCTCATTTATTGCTGTAATAATTCAGTTGTTAAATTACCATTTGGCATAAAATGATTTATCCCTAAACTCAAGCAGAATGATTGCTTTTTCTTGTCACTGTACTTAAACCTTAGGCAACACCAGCTTGAGCTTTAGAAATTGACAGAAATATGATTTTCCCTCTGGGGATATATGTTTGTAACTTTTCTCTTATGCAGAAACACCCCTTTTCCATTGGAAAAGACCAGTTCTCCAAAGGCAAGTCTGATTTCTGATTTTAAACATTTTAGGTCAAAGACAAAAGTTTAAGATTCCTGATATACACAGAACTTTTGCCAGTGAGTAAGATAAAAATGGAAATGCATTAAAAAACAAACAAATAACAACAAAAAACAGCAAAGGACAAGAATTAAAAACTCACCAAGGAAATATAAATGATCAAAATACATATGAAAAGGTACTCAACCTCACTAATAATTTTAAAAACACAGATCAATACAATAGATGCTTTTGTGTGGGTTACCATTTTATTTTTAATCCTATTAGACTGGGAGAAAAGATAAAAACATGAGAAAAGAAAAGACTTCTCAACCTGCAGAAGGAAGTATAAGTTGTTAGACTATTTGATGGGATAGAAACAGTGTAGTGTTATCTATTATAACTGAAAATGTTCAAAAACATTGACTAGGGAGCTAACCTCTAGAAATTCATACTAAAGAAATATACCACTACCCAAACACATATAAATAAGGATGTTCCTTGCTACAATATTTATTAGAGTGCAAAACTGCAAACTCAAGACTGCAAATCCACCCTCTGTTCTGATACCAATGGCAGGATTGAGGGGCCCAAGGCCACATTTAGTTTCAATAATTTGCTTCAAAGATTCACAGAGCTCAGCCCATCCATTACTCTCAGTTATATTTATTACAGCAGAAGGACACAGCTTAAAATCAGCCACGGGGAGGCACACACAGAGGGCAGGGTCCAGGAGATAGCAAGTGCAGTTTCCCGTTTTTCTCGCCTTCATGTCTCCTCAGTGGATAGCAGATGGCACCAATTTGTCCCAGCAACAATATGTGACCATATACATAGAGTATTGCTACCCAGTGACATTGACCTGAACTTTGGTGTCCAGAGTTTTTTATTGGGGCTTAGTGACATAGATGTGGCTGATCACCTACATGGCTGACTCTAGTCTCCAGCCCCTCCAGAGGTTGAGGTGATACCTGTAGGAGCCAAAGTCCTCCAACCATAAATCACACTGTTAGCAAAGAGTATCCAGTGTGGCCCAAGGTCTTCAGGTCAACAAGGACACTCTTTAGTAGGCTGGAGAGAGAGACAGAAAATGTATATTATGGAGGTCTCACCATGCTATGCTAGAGAACTTAGATTTTGTGCTATGGATGAAGAAGATCATTGAAAGATCTTAACAAGGAGTTACCAGGAAATAATGTGTGCTTTAGACAAAACATGCTGGCAGCATTAGTAATAATGAATTGGAGTGAAATAAAACTGGAGGCTGGGAGGATCTAAGTTAAAGATGCAAATGGGATGTCAATGCTTATTCATTCCTGTTCTTGGCAGTACTGCTCCCCACTGAGGCCCTGCCTCACATACAAATCTGAACAGGATGCTATTTCATCAAAATGCTCAGGGGAAGCTAGGATGGCTCAGCGGGTTAAGTGCTCACTTTGCAGCCCCGGGGACCTAGGATCGAATCCTGGCCCCGGTCCGCGTGGAACCATGTGCTGAACTGGGGTGTGCTTCCCATGCGGGAGGCCCCCAGTTCAGTTCTCACCCCCTGGTTCTGCCCCTGGCTTGAGGGGGTGCACCTCCCATGCAGGAGGCCCCCAGCCCAGCTCCCGCCCTGTGTGGCCCCCGCCCACCTCTGTGGAACGAAACCATGTAGAGGACTGATGACCTGCAACTATGGAGACTGCTCTGGGCCCACCCCTTTCTCTCTGTCTCTCTCTGTCTCTTTCAAAAACAATGAAATAAATCTTAAAAAACAAAAACAAAAAACGTTCAGCTCCACTAATGAATGAGGTCTGGGGTTGGTCTGGTGGTCAAGAGCTTAGTGTCTGGGATATGTGAGGTGAACCCAAAGAGCCCAAGTCTTCCCCGGGATACATCTCCCTTTACCTCACCTTCATGATTGTCACATCACTGTCGTTGTGTCCTCATATGCACTCCACATGTCCCAGAGGAGAGCTGTCCTGAGCTGTCCACTGCGTGACCAGCTGCCTGGACTATGCCAGCTCCCTTTGGCATGAAACTCAGACGGTTCTTCTTCATCTTCACTTCTGGACACAGTTCTGCTCCTCACAGAAGTTGCTCCTGGAACCACTAATTGTGCCACCCGCCCAACTCTGAACTCCCAGTGCTGACCAGAGGAGAATGTCTAATGCCTACTCTCTTCTCTCCCTTGGACCCACGTCATCAGTGCCAAGAGCCTGGCCGTCTTTCTCACTGTCTTGGCTGCAGCCTCGGGACCTTTTCTACACAGGACTCTTAAGAGTTGGCATTGGCCATCAGGATTTAAGCCATTTGTCATTCCTGGCCAGGGACCCCTGAGCGTTTGACTGTTAGTACTATCCAGGATGACTTCCATGTCACCACCATCCTCTAGTGCATTGCTGGCATGCCTGGGAGCGCATCTGACCATAGGCCTAGTAACTCTTGGCTTCTCTCTTTTCCCTTCCACTTGGGTGTCTTCTGGCCAAGTTCACCTGAGGCACAATTCTAAGATAAGAATTATGGAGACAGCTTGTGATTCTGAAATTTTTGAACGTGTTGCAGACCCCACCTAGTCTTCGGTCGATCAATATGTCATGAAGGCCTGCTCTCCTCACAGCACTGGGTGCAGCACTTTGCAGCAGAAAAATGACCCAGGTGACACCGGCTGGCTTCCCCCAGGAGCTTGCTCCCTAGTTGGAAAGATATAATATGGTCTTATGAAATGAACCTCAAACTCCAGGCTAAACGAGCAGATGATGACTGCCAGAGGAATTCAACACACAGGAGCAGGGATTTTTGGAGATAGCTAACAGGGCTCCACCCCAAATTCATCATCCAGTCACTGGCACTGGTCCCACAAGTGCAGAGCCAGGCGCTGCGGGAAGAAGCGGGCAGGAGGAGGTGGTGCCCGGCTGTTTGGATGCCTCCTGGTACTGACTGAGGCTGCGGAGGGAGGCAGGCGTGGGTGGGCAGCAGGAGCATCAGTCACCAGGAACTTTCTCGCAGCTCCCTGTGGTCATGTGAACTTAAATCCATCTACACCCACAGAGGCTTGAAGTGCCTGGGGCGGCAGCCGGCAGAGAAGCCATTTGCAGGTGAGGGAGGCTGGTGTGTGCTCTCTGACGTTTCTTGGTGGCCTCATCGCAGCTGATTGATGCATGTGGGCTTAGAAAAGTGGGAAAGTGAGGGGCCGAGGCAGACGGAGCAGGGAGCCCTAGCTTCCCACACTGGAAAGAACCCTGGCCCAGGAAGTGAAAGAATTGAACTCTAATCTTGCTTTGTCCTTAACCAACTGGGTGACTCCGAGCCAATCACTCAGCTTCCCTGGGTCGCAGTTCCTCATCTATAAGATGAGAGGACTGAACCTGGAAATGGCCCAAGGCCTCTTCGTGGCCTCTTAGGAACATGCCATGAATTATGAAGAAACCTTTTCCAAGTGTAGCTTCTAGGCAAGGTCAGTTTGTAGGGCAGGGTATCTTCTTTACAGAAGAAGGGCGGTCTAAGGATTGAGAACCTTCCTGGTCACACTGAGGGGGAAGGGGCCAATTCTGATTCATCCGCCCTAGACATTTCAGTGGTTTGGTCCACAAACTAGATGTCAGTGTTTACTCTGTGGGAGGTGCTGTGTGTTCCTGGATGGGTTTTTGTCTGAAATGAGCTTCTCCTAGAGAAAAGACAACGGTCACATGCCTCCAAGAACCGGATACTAGTGAGAATAAATGCATACAGGGTGCTCTCATGATCAAAACAAACAGCGAAAACTGGGAAGACAGCAAATAGGACTTCTTTTGATTTTAATAGGACATTTTGCATTTTTCAGTGAACCATGAAAACAAATTACTAGCCTTTTCCTAATGAAGCCACAGAGCAGAAATGGTGGTGGAGCCACTCGCTCAGGCTATTTGCCCAGTGGGTTGGGTAAGTCATTCCCTAGTGTTTCCATCAGGGAGCAGCAGCTGCCAGGGATCTGCCCTGCTCCACAGCCCCTGGCCTGGGGATGCCCCCGGGAACTGTTCACAACCCCTGGGAGGACAGTGAGAGCTCACAGGGGCTTCAAGACCGCATGTGGTCCCCTCCCTCTCTGAGCTGCACATGGCCAGGAGCTCCTGCAGCAGCAAGGCCAGGTCTGTGGCCATTGGAAGAACCGGAGGGCCAGGGCCACAGCTCAGGCTGCCAGTACCTGCCTGGAGATGCCGCTTCTCCACCTGCTGACAGCACTTTGCGCGCATGCCACGACTTGGCTGCATGAAAGAGTTATGTAAATAATGGGCAGCCTGCACTTGGTTCGAACTCTCCTCCCAGCTCCCGGCTCCCAGCTCCCTTCCTCTGGCTTCCTGTTTGCTGTAATCCAGCTCTTCACAAACAAGCCTCCTGACAACTGCACCTCCAGTTGCTTCTTTTCAGTAGCTAGGAACCACTGAGGGTAGACACCAGCTCCACGCCCCCACCCCAATCCCACCAAGGGTTCCATTTGTGCCCTACTTCAGAATTATTAGCAACTACATTTCTGGGACAAGGTTGGGACTGAGCTTTCTGGCAACTTTATATTGACAACTGTCACACTCAGGATCAACCTGGAAAAACTGCTTTGATCCCCCCCCAAAGCCAGGACCCCCGAAAGGGCCTGCCATTGAGTTAATGTCATTTTTCAAAGCAGGTGAACTTACTTTAGCAATCCGAATGATTACAATTCAGATTTTTTGGCGTGTGTGCTAGTAAGCCTAATGTCATTTGAAAAGCATCAGATATTACAGTGAAACGCATAAATTTGCCTGGAAGCATAATGCTTTTGCCGTTGAAGTCCACGGCTCATGTCTTAACTCATGCATATTCTTACAAGCTGTATTGTAACAGGGAGGTATTATATTTGAAAAGTGACTTCAGTCAGCCCAGTGATATAGAAAGATGGTGACTTAATGGGGGAAACCCTGGTTTATCCTCCTGTCTCTGCCTGAGTTGGATTTATCATTGTGATGGGACAGGACCTGCTAAGATGATGTCAGAGCTGTTATTTACATGAACATGGTTATTCTTGGATTTTCACTGTGCAGTCAGGCTTCCCAAATGTCAAATTGAAGTTGATCACGGCCTTTGCTGTTCCCTTGTCTTTGGTACAACAAGCAGCAAAAATGTATCAGCTCTCAGCTTCCTAGATACCTCCCATTCCCACATTCTGATGAATGTCTGATTTCTTTTTCTGTGGTTTGATTCTGCATTTTATCAACTGATATTCCTGAGTGTGAATTATTCTTGCAATTCACTCTGAACTGTGATGACACCCAGTTTTTTTTTGTTTTGTTTTTAGAATGACTTTATGGTTTTTGTTAAAATTCTATGTCCCCATTGAAATGAATTCAAACAATACAAAAAGAAACCAAGAGCAAAGTTAAAAAATCACACAATTCTCTACCACCCAGAAGTAGCCACTTGTAAACATGCTTTTGGACATCTGCATATATACATATTCTCTGATTTTATAAAATAGAGTTTATCATACATGCAGTTTGTTGGCCTGCTGTCTTCACTCAACCAAATGGTATTTTAGGAGAGAGTTTTCCTCGGGTCTCTTGTGTTCCCAAACACTTTTTCTGAGTATACCAGAAATGCAAGGGCATTTCTCAGGATTGTGTTTGTAGCAAAGAGTCCTGAGGATATTTTCCTCCTGCACGAAGTGCAGTCTTGCTTATGACTTGCAATAAAATGGTAAGTTCAATTGAATTTCAATTGAACCTCTGTTTGACAGGACAGAATTTACACGCCTCAGATAAGTTATTTTACATTGCTATCTATAATTTTTCAGGAAGTAAAATTGCTTCTCTAGAACCAGGTAAACCCAGGGATGTCCTTAGGGCCTAGATAATGTACATTTCTCCACAGAAGCACATTTTCCCCTATAGCACTCAGCTGACACTTAAACTCCAGTTGCTTCTCTCAGAGGGTAGCCACTAGAATTGGGAAAACATAGGAGAATATTGAAGGACAGGTTTGAGTTTATGTTGAACTAGAGGAGAGCTACCTTCAGTTCTACCTGACTAGGAGCAGAGTTGGGGGGATGATGTGATAGCTCAACAGGTTGAATGCTTGCCTTGCAACTGTGAGGTCCAAGGATTGAATCCCGGCCCCAACTCGTGCAGACCCAAATTCAGAACTGCAGCGTAACTGGTAACCACCAGGATGGTGGCAAAGGCTCTTTCCTCCCACTTGCAAGGCCTCTAGTTTCATTCCTGCCCTGCATAGCCCCATATCCACCTGCGTGGAATGAAATCCATGTCACAACTAATTACGGACAACTATGAAGACTGCTCTGGGCCCTCTCCCCTTCTCTCTCACTGTCTCTCGAACAATAAAATACATCTTAAAAAAAAAAAGGAGCAGAGTTGGTTTCAGAGCTGGAGAGTAGGGGTTGGGGGACCCCAAGGAAAGTAGAGGAAGGTTGAGGTAGGAGAGAGAACCAACTATCAAGGTGGTTACAAACATTTCCATTGTACATGGTAATAACAGATTTCTATTCAAACTTATTTGAATCTCATGAAGCAAACCTGATATCCTGTCAGCTTTGTTAAAATCGGGTTTTATCGATAAATGAAAACTAAAACTGGGCAAAACCTAAAAATGATAGAGAATTTTGGAAAAGAGGACTAGGTGTAGTTATAGTCTTCCTTTTATTGTGTCTCAAGTTTTTTCTCCAGACACAAATTTTCTCAGTGAAAGTGCCCACAGCTCAACAATCTTGATATCTGCCATGAATCTCTTTTTAGCACTCTCTACATGGTTTTATTAATTTAAAAAAACCCTCAAATCTTAGTTGTTTTCCTCAGACATGCCTGGAAGGGGCCTTCCTCCTCCTCCAGAGCTGCATTTTAATGAGACGCCAAGGGACAGGCAGCGTTGGGGGACTCAAGGAGCCGGAATAGCTCTTAGGTTTAATTTAAGACCCTGGCTGTTTCCATTTTAATTGTTTCTTTCTGAGGAAGTCAGCTCATTTAACACTCCAGACGCTCCCATTCTGCAGCATCACCACCTGTGGTGTGTTGAGAAGTCCTGAGGAGACTCTGGGCATAACAGTGATGTGTCCAGTGGCCCTCAGGCTGTGTCTTTCAAAGAACAAAGTGTCAGTGAGGAGCATTCCACCTCTTTCACTTGCCCTGCATCAAATTCAAGGGCCAAGTCAAGTGTTTCCTCAGCAACACTTCATTCAGCAACACTTTTATTAAGCATCTGTTGTAAGCTTCTAGAACTTCAAGATGAGCTAGCACAGAGCCCATTTCTCATGAGGCTTGCTGTCCAGCACCTGATAAATCCCCAAACAGACCACTGTAAGCAGCCTGGAGGTGGCCACAGATGCCCTGTTAAGAGAAAAAAGCAAGGGGTCTACCAGCCTGAGCGATACCTAATGTGAGTAACCTGATTATTTATACATACAGAGATATAAGACACATATGATTAGATAAACAGAGAATTCCGGAAGCATGCAGGATAACTGGTTATTTCTGGAGGCTTGGCTTTGAGGAAATACACAGGAAGGGAGATGTTTACTTTCTACTTTATACCCTTCAGATATTCAAAAACTATTCTTTTTACAGTGAACATACATTACTACATAATAAAACAAGAATACAGGGTGGCAGTGTCACCAAGGAGATATACACAGAGAGTTATGGAAGCAACAAAACAAGCCACCAGGTCCAAATTCAAGAATTCTCCCAATTACTTTAGCTGGGACCCATTTCATGATGGGTGATTTACACAAAGTGTGGTGACGATGCACCTGCCCGCACTACGCTGAGTGTTCAGCATTTGTTAACAAAACAAAACAAAACAAAAAAGGCGTGACCTCCATGTCCCATTCTCCCTATTCACCTGATCTCACCTCAAGTGACTTTTTGTTGTTTCTTTGTTTCCCTGGATGAAAAGAAATCTTCAAAGGGAAACATTTTGCCAATGTGGAATAGATGAAGCAAAAACCAGAAGAAGCACTAAAAGGCATCAAAATCGACACTTACAAAAACTGTTTTGAGCAGTGGAAACAGCATCTCAATAGGTGTATTGCATCAAACGCCGAGTACTTTGAAGGTGACTGAAGTTTAAACATGTAAGAATAAGTACAGTTTTAATTTATTTATTTTTATTGTTTTTAACAGAGAGAGATACAGAGACAAAGACAGAGAGAAGGGAGAGGGCCCAGAACAGTCTCCATAGTTGCACATCATTGGTTTTTCCACATAGTTTCATTCCACAGGTGGGCGGGGCTGCACAGGGCAGGAACTGGGCCGGGGTCTCACCCTGGTGAGAACTGAACTGGGGGAGCTCCCAGTTCAGCATATGGGTCCACATGGGCCCAGCCCGGGATTTGATCCTTGGTCCCCGGGGCTGCAAAGTGAGCACTTAACCCACTGAGACATACCGGCTTCCCCAATATACAGTTTTTTTGGTTTTTTTTTCTTTTTTTTAAATATATTTTTATTTATTTAGTTTTGACGAGAGAGAGAGAGAGAGAGAGAGAGATACAGAGACAGAGAGAGAACTGAACTGGGGGAGCTCCCAGTTCAGCATATGGGTCCACACGGGCCGGTGCCGGGATTCAATCCCCGGTCCCCGGCGCTGCAAAGTGAGCACCTAACCCACTGAGCCATCCCAGCTTCCCCCAATATACAGTTTTTTATAAATAAATTCTGGGCTTTTTTGCCCCACGCCCACATATACTTGCACAACTGTAAGAGGTGCATGACTTGTACGATTGCACAAGGCAAAAGGTCTATGGGAACATGATGCTTTTGATCTGTGGAGCTGGAATCAGGGGATGCTGGAGAGAGATGAAACATGGGTGTAGGAGGAGGAATGAGACCATAGCCTCTGCTCAGGCCCCCCACCATGTGGGCACCCCTTGCTGACATGAGCATATGGATTTGCCACCTATATGACCTCAGGATCTTCAATGTGCCCCATCTAATTTTGGTCTCAGATGTGTCCCAGACCAAGTTGGCTGTTGTCTGGTCGTGGGATCCCCAGCCCACAAGCCACTTGAGGGCAGTGTCTCACCCCTGCAGCTGCTGCTGGGCCTGCTCTCTAAGCACAATGACTCCCCTCTGCTTAGGCGCTGCTTCCTGGTTGTAAGACAGCAGAGTCCTTCTGATGACATCACTGTTGTCTGTGTTTCTTTCCATCTCTACATCCCAGGTGGAAAATTCCAACCCAATCTACCACAGTTCGGGCTCCTGGGCTCTTTGGCAACAATGCTTGCACCTCAGTCTTCATGCTTTCCCTCAGGAAAACAGCACCCCGAGGTTCTCTAATCCTCCCCACCTTGAGCTTACACTGCCAATTTCCCCACAGACTAACCATTGCCTCCAAGTGTAACAGCTGCTGCAAAAGGATATCAGGGTGTCACTGCCCCAGTTTGTTAGATACAACCAGGTTCTATGTCTGTCACAGGGTGTCATCCTATTGGAGTAATTCTGGGAAATAAAACTTTACTTCAGAGCAAGAATCTCCAAACTTTTTACTGGTTAGAATGGTGCCCCTCATCCCTCAACCCACACCCAAACAGATACATTAACTGGTAAGTGAAGAGGGTTAAAACGCTAAAATCCTTGAGTGAGTTGTGTTTTATGTGACTGATTCTCTCTCTGTGGGTTGACCCACGTGTACCTTAGTGCAAGATTAGAAGGTTAGAATGAAGTCCTATCTGTTTCGCTCTTTTCCTTTCTGGACATCCCAGCAGACCTCGGGGTCTAGCTGAGGGATGGACCATGGCGGGATGGCTAAGGACAGTAACCAGTTCCCAGTGCAACTGGATGGAGCTTTTGGAATCTGCCCTGAAGGAATTTCTGTGCTAGATACATAGGCTGTGTTGGGGGGACAGCTTCCAACCAGAAGAAAACTCGAAGTTTAGTTTTCAAGTAGCCAAATAACTGTGTTTGGACAAATAACTATGTCAGTCAGATGCTCGACTGACCATTTCCTGGATTCTTCCCAAGTCTTCTAAAGGCATCTAACCCTTTCCCTTGAACTTTTCTAGAAGGCAGTTGCTTCTATTCTCACGAGTTCACCCAATTAAAAAAATTAATGAATATTAAAAAAATAAAAGTGAATGAGCCTGTATGGGGCAAGGGAGGGAGGAAGGAAAGAAAACTGAGTAAACGTTAGGAGACCATGGCTACAGGTTTTGCCGTGAACTATTTGTGTGATGCAGTGCAAGGTAGGTTCTGTGTCTCCATGATCTCCCCATTAAAATAAGGGTGAAAATAGCTGTTCTTTAAGGCAACTTTCAATGCAAATACTCTCTGAGGACACACTTCTCCTACTTTCTCCTTCCTCCTCCATTTCTGCCCTCTTTCCTCTTGCTCTCTCCTTTCAATCTTCTTTTTCCCCTTTCTCTATGTCTGTTGTTTTTATTCCCAGATCTTTACACAGGCCCTTTTATTTTCATCACCAAGCGATTTGTGCCAACAAATGTGAGACAAATCCAGTGAGACAGGATTTTGGTTCTGACTGAATAAGAATTGCTCCACTTGAATTTTGAAAAAACAACCCAGTTCCTCTCAACTGATTCTATTCAAAGTTTCTTGGCTTCTGAATTTAAAGAACAAGTTGTTCTTGTGGGAGGTTAATTATAAAATGTTCGGTCCACCCCCTCCCCCATTAGTGACCAACCCTCAGCCTGAATCCTCAAGAGAATGTGCAAACTCAGAGCCGTCTTCCAAGGTGAGAACCTTCCCCTCACCTAATAGGTCAGTGAGCCCAAGCTCAAAAAATTTAAATTCAATGAAGCCAGTTCTATCTCATGATATGAGCTGAGGATTCTCAGGAACTTATAGTATTTTCTGGCACCCACACATACACAAGGCTTTGACCATTGCTGTCAAAACAGACTGGAATTAGCAACTGGGACTTTCTAAATAGTCTCTCTTGCTTATAGACACAAATGGCAGTGGTGAAGTGGTGAACCTGGCAGGAATAAGAAAAGTCACAAAAATTCAAAGCATTCTGAACTTTCCAGTATGAGTCAGTGGGAGAATTGGATCCAGTTGCTTGAGGTGGATGACATAATATGAACAAATGATGGGAATAAGACATGACTCCCCTTTTCACTGTTCTTATCAAGAAGATGGAAACATCGAATTGGAACAAATGGAATGAACAGCATCTTGGTGCCTAAAACTCATGTACGTCAGGACAGAGCACATACTTGTGTAGCTGAATCACCCCTCCTCCCAAGTAGTTCAGATTGTTGAATCATCATCGCAGATGCTGTTGATGGCTTTCCCCATATCCCGGGGACCCATAGGAGTTTGCAGCTAAGGTAGACATTTCGTTCTATTGTGCTGTTGGCCTCCCCCCTCAAGCACTCCAGCTTCTCTTCTCTGTGTGACTGCTTTCTGTCATCACTGGACATTGCTTGAGCACAACCCAGAAAGTGGGAGGGGAGTTAATGCCTCCAAAGGTAAATCTCAACCAATGAGGAATGGACATCTAACAGACACCGCTACCTTTCCATCCTCCAGGCAGATGCTTGTGAGTCTAGTCTACTAGTTGCTCAGGATCAGGCAACAGTTGCCCACTGCTGGAGTCTGCTCATTAGCGCCCCCTTGCATTGGATGTTTTGCTTTCCAGAACTCATTTTCCTTACTTCCTCTCTTGAGCTTCTCAGCTTCACCTCCCAAGTAAACGACTTAAACCTAAGTCCTTGTCTCAGAAATCTGCTTTTCTGGGAACCCAACCTGAGGCTCTGATATGTAACAGTTGCCATTGTAACCATTTTTAAGTGTACAGTTCAGTGGCATTAAATACATTCACACTGTTGTGCTACCATCACCACCATCCATCTCCAGAAGTTTTTCTCCTTCTCAAGTTGAAACTCTGTCCCCACCTAACACGCGGTCCCCCTCCCCTTCCCCACCCCATGGCAGCCGCGGTTCCACTTTCTCTCTCTGAGTCTGACTACTCCAGGTACCTCATATAAATGGAATCGTACAGCATTTGTCTTTTGTGACTAGCTGATTTTTATTTTAAAATGTTTTCAAGGTTCATCTATGTTGTGTAATAGCATGTGTCAGAATTGTATAACTTTTTAAATAAAGAGATTCATATTTATTGAGCTACAATTTGCATATAGTAAAATGTACTCCTTTGAGTTGTGTACAGTTCAATGGGTTTTGACAAATATACACAGTTGTGGAACTGCCATATGGTAAATCAAGGTATAGAACAATTTCATCACCTCAGAAATTCCCACTCCACATTTTAAATGGCCAAGAGGTATATGAAAAAGATGTGCAATAACACTAACCATCATGGAGATGCACATCAAAACCGCAATAGATACCACCTCACACTTACTAGGATGGCTACTATAAAAAAACAACAACACAAAAAAACCCTCCTTTCTTTTTAAGGATACATATTACATCCCATTGTATGTGTATAAAATTTTCAATCTTTACAAATTCATGAAGTACACTGGAAAAACTAAAAGGCTGCGGATGGGCTAGTTTTGTCCAGTTTTCGAAAGGAGAGTGTATTGGTTTTTGCTACAAAGCAAACAACCTCAAAACCTCAGTGGCTTAAGACAACAAACATTAGTTTTTCTCACTCCCAGATGTGAGAGGACAACTTGGGCTGCTCTGCTGGAGGCTGTGGGTCTTGTTCAGGCCCACTCTGTGCGTTCCTCATTCTCCCTGGACCAGCAATCCCTAGGTTACGTGATTTTTTTTGGCAGGAGAACCTGAGGAGTGAATGGATGTATGAGTATAATAGCTCTTCTGTGTCTTATATGCCTGTACCTACCACGGTCTCTTCTACATGCCTTCCTCTCATTGGCCAGAGTAATCACATGACCAAGGTCTATGTCAATACCTTGGGGAAATAAAAACTGCCAGCAAATTTCAAAAAAGATTATTTAGTAGATGGTCCATGAGTACTTAGAAAAAAAAATGATGGCTGTAAAGAGCTAGTACAGCTTCATTAAGAATAAGTCAAGTCAGTCTAATTTCAGATGTTTTTCCTTAGATTTATTTAAATTAGGGACATATGGCCATTATACCTTACTTGAATTTTAGAATGGCACTTTAATTTTTTTCCATGACATTGCTGAAGACAAAATAGAGAAATCTAGGTCACATGACAGTGTGGCCAGAGGAAGTAGCGGCTATTTATACGACTATTCTCAAATACTTCTGATGGATGGGTCATGTGACATTCTGGAAGGGAATCTGTGGCTGCATGTTACTGAGCTCAAGCTCTGTCCTGGCCACTGTTTTGTATCCGTCACTTGTGTGAAAACAGAGATGGGAGTAGAGCAAAGCACAGACGGGAATTATAGATAAAAATAAAAAACTTGAAATTTAACAAGAATAAATGCCAACTGTTCTACTGAGACATTAAAAAAAAAAAAAGCACATACACACACACCAAACAAATAAAAATCAAATACAGGCTGTGGAACCCCATGAGAGTGACATGGAAGAATGAATAAAACTTTAGAGCTCTACTGGAGAGCATAAAGAAGACTTGGCTAGAAGGAAAATATATAACTCATTTTTCACCCGAAGACTTGGTGTTATAAAGATGTCAATTCTCCCTCAAATAGTCTATACCTAAATGAGTTTAGTGCATGCATATCTTGGGAAAATGCATGCTTGGCACTCTGTCTGCTGGCTTTTTAATTAGGAAGGAACATGTGGGAGATTTCAGGTACTAGACACGTTCCATTTGTGGATTTGGATGGTGGTGTATAAAGGGAATAACTCCCCTGTATCTCTCCTTTGCCCTCACACTGGTACCACGCTTCACTTCTGACACCAAATATGTAGGTGTTGCATGTATCAAGCAATTCTCCAACACTAGCTGGGTGTTCTACAATTTAACTCAATTCTGACACTATCCTGTGGGTTATGGGCTCAGTCCCAAAAGACTGTCGCGCCCCCCTCCCCACACACTTCAGATGCCAGTAGCAAGTCCCAGGTTGTCATCTGTACTTCTGCTTGACTAGCTATGTATTGAGGTTCCCACAACTCCCTTCTTGAGTCAAGAATTTGCTAGAATAGCTCCCAGAACCTAGGGAAATGCATACGTTTACCCGTGTATTATATAAGAGAGGATGTGATAACGGATATAGATAAACAGACAGATGAAGAGATACTTAGGACGGGATCTGGAAGCATCCCAAGAGCAGGAGCTACTGTTCCCATGGAGTTCGGGTGCGTCATCTTTCCAGCGTGTGGATGCGCTCACCGGCCCAGCAGCTCTCCAAACCCTGTGCTTTGGGGAACTTTATAGAGGCTTCATCACATAAGCATGGTCGATCATTAACTTAATCTCTAGCCCCTCCTCCCTTTCCAGAGGCTAAGAGGTGGGGCTGAAAGTTCCAAGTGTCTCATCATGACTTGGTCTTTCCGGTAACCAGCCCCCATCCTGAAGATATTCAGGGGCCCACCAAGAGTCATCTCATTAGAACAAAGGATGTTCCTGTCACCCAAGAAATGAGAAAGGATTTAGGAGCTCTGTGTCAGGAACTGGAGGCAAAGGCCAATATATACATGTTCTATTATTTCACATGGTTCCAGGGCATTTCCCTTATAACGTTGCATTGTGTTTTACATTTGTTTTTGTTTTGTTTGTTTGTTTTTTAAGATTTATTTTATTGTTTTTGACAGAGATAAGCAGAGACAGAGAGAGAGAGAGAGAGAAGTGGGAGTGTCCAGAGCAGCCTCCATAGTTGTATGTTAACAAAAATTAAGTGGCACACACAAAAACAGAGGACACTACTATGGATTAAGAGACTTAGGCTATAATAGCAAAACTGCAATGTAGGAATTTCATCTGGATTCTGCACCAAACTTTTTGCCACAATCAGGAATACTTGAACATGAACTGAGTACTAAATGATATTGAGAAATTATTGTAAATTTCATTGGTTGTGACATGGTTTTATGGGTTTTAAAAAGGTCTTTACCTCTTAGTGATACATACTGAAATATTTATCGATGAAATGATGTGATGTCTGGGATCTACTTTAAAATAATTCATTAAAAACGTTAAGGGAGGGGAAGCCAGGATGGCTCAGTGGGTTAAGCACTCACTTTGCAGGCCTGGGGATCGAGGATCGAATCCTGGCCCCGGCCTGTGCGGACCCATATGCTGAACTGGGGAGTGTCCCCAGTTCAGTTCTTACCGGGGTGAAGACCCCGTCCCAGTTCCTGCCCTGTGCAGTCCCGCACCCACCCGTGGAATGAAACTATGTGGAAAAACCAATGATGTGCAACTATGGAGACTGTTCTGGACCCTTCCCCTTCTTTCTGTCTCTGTCTCTGTATCTCTCTCTCTCTCTCTCTCTCTCTCTCTGTCAAAAACAATAAAAATAAATCTTAAAAAAAATGTTAAGGGAAATGCATGAAAAAAGAATAACAGAAATCTGATGTTTGCATACAAGGGGGTGTTCTACATTTGCATGTGTTTGAAATTTTCCATAATAAAAAGTTAAAAAATAAAGAAATACAGCTCATATGCAGTATACACCTCTTCTCTTAGAAAGCACTTGAATGTGTTCATTATATTAACAATAATCACAAGCATGGAACATTAGGAAAATATTCTATTAATTTTTACTGACAGAGTTAATAAAAGACATTGAAGTTGATAATACGGATATGATTTGTGTCAGTATATATCGTAACTGGAAGAAACAGACTGGATTAAGTAAAGGCTCTGACATATTTACTTAATGTCTCAAATAGTGCATATAAATAAGTTCTTAGACTATGATTCAGAAACTTAAAAAAACAAAATTCTCAAGTTAGCAGTTTAAGTTTCCTTGGTTTAATATTTCTTGATGACAGTTTATTCCTGGCATTGCCTGCTTGAACAATTTCTTCCCTTTTCTCATTAATATGCTTACACTTTCAAAACTCAGCATAAAGAAAGAAAATCAAATAAACCGGGATTGTCTTTTCATAGTTATGAAATAAAAAGCAAAGTGTCTTGTATGATAAATGGATATGAGGTTTAATTTTTTTCCCACTCTTTTGGGTTCCTTTTACACATACTCTCTCAATGTACAAGTAATTAGCTTGATTACATTCTGGTTAGTCCCTAATAGGTTGGGAGGGCTCATTGCGTTTTGAGGACCATTTTCCAAACAGGGCAAAAAGAAACCTCCCTGTATTCTTCCCCCTCACACATAGGTTCTATAACAAGGGAAGGATGAAGAAGCCATGTTGAGATAACCCAATGGTCGCCTGATCCCACAGACTCTGGAATGCCTTCAATGGGCCATGTCCTGGGGGCCATAGTGAACGGGGCAACCTTAGAAATACTCAAGATAATCATTAACTTCCAACTTTTTGAGTCTAATACTTTCGGTACTCTGCTGCATTGGGAGAAGATAATATTGTAAGCAATGAGGGAAATGCTTTTCGAAATCACAACTGTTACATCACAAAATCAAGGAATGTAGATGCCCAGAAAGTCAGAGATAGCGCAGTCTTTGCCAGTCTTCTAGGCTCATATACTACTGAGCCCTATTTTTCAACTGAGCAGCATGAGGACTTTTAATGTGGGCCTGGTGCTAGATTAAGGAACAGGGGCTGAAGAGAATTGAAGTGCTGGTCTTAGTAAATAACAAACAGTTTAAAATTCTTTGTGTTTCTGCAATGTAAATATCTTAGGCTTCCCAAAACATTTCTATGCAAAGTCCTTTACAATCATACTATATTTATTTCTTGTTGTTTTCTTGGTAGGAGGAGGGTGAAGGAAAGGAAAGAAATAGGTTAAGTTCCCTACCAGGGTGGATCCAGTATGGAATAGTGTGAAGTTCATAAACTCAGGTCATTCATCCAAAGAAAGAAATTAGTGGCAGAGGTGACCATGAAAACACCAGCCCCTGGAAATTTTCCAGAAACTCCGGGGTACGAGCTTAGATTTTCTACATGTTGTGCAGAGAGTGTTTGAAAAACTTTTTCTAGCTTTTAAGAGGCAGGGTAGTGAATCACATGACCCTGCTGTTTGTGCTTGTCCTAAAACAACACTGCCCAGACTATAAGGAGGTCCTTTTTAGTTTCTAATGTTGACATGAAAGCTAAGTTCCCTTCGTCAGTCCCCTTCAATCTCTTCCCTTTGAGCCTAAGTAGTTATAATCATTTCAGTCTATCTTGGTACCAAAGTAGTTCATTCTCCATGAGCATTTTAGTTGAATTTCTTTGATTCATTTTTAATGTGACATTGCTATGAGGCTGTGTTTAAAACAAATATTTTTCCAGTTTAATGCTTCTAACCATTGCCTCTGACACCAAGAGAGTTGAGTGTGCTGGATTTGGTCACCTCAGCAATGCAGAAGACTCCAGACCAGAAGTGTGACATTCAACGTTTGGGTCACTGAGCTTAAACCCTCACTTTCCTTGTATGCAAAATAGGACAGCAAACTTTCAATGCTCACCTCATAAGACCATTGAGAAGATTAAAAAAGAGGTAATTTATACCAATGATCTCATTCAGAGTATAGCATTATATAAACAAGTGTTAATAATTAGGCTGATCATATTTAGACAATAAAGATAAGAAAATATTTGGGGTGTGTGTGTGTGTGTGTGTGTGTGTGTGTGTTAAGGACTAATGATTTAGCAACATGCCTGAGAAAAGAATTACTGAATCCCAGTTGTTCTTGATTCTTCAGTGGGTGATCGGGCAGTGGTCTAAACAAACACAAGATTAGGAACCCCTTTAAACTTATCTAGTTATTGATTTTCCTTCAAGCATTCAAATAGGCCCACAACTCAACTACCTTTCAGTGTCTTTCCTATGAACACACTCTGCAGGGAGAACTTGAGCCAAGCTCACTTCAGCAGTTACTACGCTGAGGTGTTTGACGTTAGAGGGGACTTTCTCTGTAAGCCAAGAAGCAGAGCTTTAGAAATGGCCAATCTTAATTACATAGCCTCAGGGCTGTAGTGCTTCAACCGAGTGAAAGAAACACCTATTCAGCAGTGTCTTCCAGCTCTCCTGCTGGTTCAGTCCTTTCATCGCTTTGCTCTGCTCTCATCACCTCTGGTCGAACTCTCCTCCAGAACTCAACCATGCACATGTTTTTCAGATTTAGGCAACTAGGGCAGATCCTTTTATGGTCAGTAGAGAAAGTCACTATATTGTGACACAGTGAAAATGCAAAGTAATTAGGGCAGGGGAAATGCTCTGTGTGATATTGTGGTGGTGGATATTTGTCACTATACATGTGTCCAAGATCATAGAATGGGCCAACCCTAAGGCAAGCTTGTTTTTCCAACCAGGATGGCTTTGAATGTGGCCCAACACAAATTTGTAAACTTCCTGAAAACATTATGAGATGTAATTGCAATTTCTTTTTTTAGCTCAGCAGCTATTACTCCTGTTTGTATTTTATGTATGGCCCAAGACAATTCTTCTAATGTGACCCAGTGAAGGCAAAAGGTTGGACACCCCTGCCCTAAGGTAAACTCTGGGATTTGGGTGATTATGATGTATCAGTGTAGATTCATGAGTTGTGACAATTGCATTGTTCTGGTGGGGGAGTCTATGCATGTGTTGGCGATAGGAGGTATATGGGAAATCTCTGTACCTTCCTCTCAATTTTGCTGTGAACCTAAACCTGCTCTACAAAAAAAGTCTTTACAAAAAAATCCTAACAAAACTATATAATAATCTGAACAAATAATACTCTTAATGCTAGTGTTAATACATCATTTCCCAATCTAAGCCTTCAAGTTCTTGGTATACCACATGCATACACAAAAACTGCAAAGTAATTACAGATCAACATCTTTCCCCACCTTCCAAGGCTCTAATTGGTCCCAGTGAGTGGCTGAGTGTGGGGGCCTCATGCTGACTCATGGCTCTACCTTGGTCTCTTATTCTGGAATATCCAACTGTTATGTGATCGTTACAACTGTGCTCCCTGAGAACAGAGCCTTACTCTTTGTTTCTCCTTTATTTTTTTCTTAGATGTGTTCTTCCCTCAGGCTTACCTCTTTTCCTTTTCCTTTTATTTCTAAGAATTTCAAGTATGACCTATTTAGATATTTCTTATCTTTATTGTCTAAATATAATCAATCCAGGTATTAATCATGTACTCAATCTGTCACACAAAGTAAGTCAATCAAGAAGCAATGGGTTGGATTCTGGTTATCTCAAAAATGTATAGATGGAAAAATGAACAGCTGGGAGCAATCATAAGGCTTCTTAAAATAATAACTTTTTTTTTCTTTTTTTTTTTTTAATAAAAAGTGTTTGGTATAAAACTGGGCAGCAAATATGAATAGCCTTAAAACCCTTTGTTGGAGGTGTTTGTGCCTTTGACTAAGGGACCCAGATGTAGACAAATGCTTAGCCCAGAATGCCTTCCTCTTCTCATGGTACCCACAGGAGATACGTGCAGGAAGGAAGCAGGCAGGGAAAGGTTACTACTGACTATTGGAAGGGGCTTTAGATCTAAGTCCAATATTAGAACTCTCACACCTGTACTGGATCACACTGGGTATTCCGTGTCCTGAAAATAATTGGGCTTAAATGGCCTTGAACCAAAGCAGGCTATGAACTGCTCCATCTGGAGCCTCTAATCCTGAACCTAAGAGACATGATGGCTGCCCCTATTAGAGCCAAAGGAAAAAGAATCAGAACAGGGACCACCTCGAGACCCTGCGCTTGCCCTTCTCTGGTGGACAGTAGCCCTGGGCTCAGCTGCAGGTAAGGACAGCAGTTCTGGGGGTGGGATGGTAGGGGCGGAATCTGTGTTGGCCTGGCACTCCACCCCAGCACATGTGCTGGCCCAGAACACAAGGTCTCTAGGTGACCTGGCATCTGCTGAGCACAGATCCCCTTTGAACTTCCTGCGGTAGGATGAGGGGACCGTGGCCATGAGGTGGGGAGATAAGGGAAGAGGTATCCTTCCCCCAGAGACCTTCACCTTTGACCCTACAACCCCATTCCAGGGAGTCTATCTAAGAAAATAATCAGGGACATGTGAACAGCTTTAGCTATAAGAATGGTCATTGCAGCACTACACATGATATTTAAAGTGTGAAATAAATTATGACAATTAAATTATGAGGCTTTTCAAGGCAGATATGTTAAAAGCTTTTAACATATCAAATTAGGGTCCACCACTCTATGAAAGCCATTTTCTGATGTTAAAGCCATTTTCAAGAAATTCAGCTCAGAGTTTAGGAATACTTATATTTCTAAATTTCACATGATTAATTCATTTTTCCACAATGAAAGCATCAGGAAAAAGACAATGAAATGCCTTTCACAAACACAAAGGAAAAGCCAAAAATAATACAGACATTTGGAGCTGGCAGACATTTGGAGCTGGAAGGACTTAAGATAATTTAGTGCAACTCTCATTATACAGATAATAAAACTGAGGCCCAGTAAAGGGAAATGATTTACTTGAAATTGAGTCAGGATCAGAATCTTGTTTCTTTCATTTCCTCCAACCCAGGGTTCTTCCTGCTGCCCCTTCCAGAAACTTCAGAGCCCTTTCCATTCTGGGGCAGATTTTGGATCAGACTCTTTCACTTGACATAATCTCTGATTTAAATTGATATTCAAATAGAGTTGCTCAATTCAGCACTGAATACAGGACACCCAGTAAAATTTAAATATCAGATAAACAAGAAAAATTTTCAGTGTAAGTATATCTTCCATGCATATACACATACCTACACATAAATGTATTTGTTTATATATTTACAATATACATCAGTACATACATAGTACACATATACATATTTGCACACTAAAAATTGTTTAGCTAATGTTCAAATGTTATAGGACGTACATTTTTAAAGACTGTGTACTTTTATTGGCTAAATCTGGCAACGCAACATTCAAAAAGAGATAGAAGTGAAAGGTTGTCAGCCTAAGAGAGGATGATGATCCATTTCAATTTCCTGGTGTTTACAGATGAGAAGCTGATGAACAGAGAGAAGCTGTGACCGGCTCAGTTCCCTAGCTATTGGGTGACCAAGTTGAGACTAGAACTCAGAGTGGATGACTCCCAGAGCCCCTTCTAACACACCACAGTGTAGGTGCCTTCCTCATGACATTAAAAAAAAAAATTCAACCTGTGAATCTTTGATGATTGAAATTCTAAGAAGAAGGTCTCGTGTTAAGCCAAGTCCCTTCCACACCTCGCTCAGGCTACAGCATCACCATCAGGGCTTTCCATGTTGCCAAAACAACTGAACGCAACAGAGAGCGCTTTGACGATCCTTAAAACCGGTTCTTAGACTCCCCAGGAGGATTTCACAGATTGCTGGGTTCCATGTCCAGTGTTTGTGATGCTGGAAACCTGGGGTGAGGGCCCAGGCTTTGCATTCCATCAGGTGCCTGGGTGATGCTCACACTGCTTGTCTAGGAACCACACTTCAGAACCACTGGTTTAGGTGATGCAGTTATGCTTGTGCTACATGATTTTCCTGATTTTTTTTTTTGACACAGAGAGAGAGAGAGTACAGAGACAGAGAAAGAGAGAAGGGGAGGGCCCAGAGCAGTCTCCATAGTTTCACATCATTGGTTTTTCACATAGTTTCATTCCACAGGTGGGCGCGGGGCTGCACAGGGCAGGGACTGGGCCAGGGTCTCACCCCGGTGAGAACCGAACTGGGGCACTCCCCAGTTCAGCATATGGGTCCGCATGGGCCGGGGCTGGGATCTGATCCTCACTCCCTGGGGCTACAAAGTGAGCGCCTAACCCACTGAGCCATCCTGCTTCCCCTGATTTCCCTGATTGAACAAGATATCCTATGTTGGGAAATATTGTATGTCACTCATATAAAATCTTATCCTGTGTGTTACTAAAGACATTGTTTTTAGGGGCAAAACTAGTCAAAATAAGTTTGCAGCGCTGACCAAAACCAGTGGGATTGAACTATAATAATGAATTATCTGATTATGAGATGAATTTAGCTAGGAAGAGAAAGAGGGAATAAAGAACAATAATTAGTCTCAGGAATGGGGAACCACGTGAACAACTTCAGAATACCCAGCAGTCAAAATGTTCTGTGACTATCATACCTTTTATTATTTTCCTCCCAGATTTAGCTCTTCAATTACATGGCTAATTGCAGCTGAAGGAGACATTTTGGATTATTAAGCCAAGAAGTGAAGCTGAAGTTGAAGTCCTTTGTTTGATCACTTCTGTGGGAACTCGGTGCCCTATTTTCACTCATCAAAGCTTGAAGCTGCTGGTTTCCCCCTCCTCAATCCTCTTGCTTGTCCATCACCACGGTCCCCAGTCCCCACCCCTGAACAATGACCACATTGTCACACCTCTCTTAGTGAATGAAGGAAACTACCAAACTGAAGTGTTCAGATCTTGTCTGTGTCCTCCGTCAACTGGCTCATGTGGCCCTGGGAGCCAAGGCTGGGAAGTCATGTCCACGTGGTAGCATCTTGCCGCATGCTCTGCTTATAGCAATGCATGGATGCAACGGCTGATTATGTGACCTAACACCAAATGCCGTGGTTCAATTCTAAAACCACTAGAGAATGCTAGAGGAAATCAAATTGCATCTCCACACTGTGGGGTCTGATAGATACCGGTACATTTCTGAGAGCGAGCAGTCTTGTCTGGGAAACTCATGTGGCCATGGGTAATTCCATGGATGAAGCTTAAATGGAACATACCCATGGCAATTAATAAAGAGCAATGGGGGAGAGCTCCACCAGCTGGCCACTGAGGCAGAGAGTGGCCCTGCTCACAGCTTATGGACCCCCAAGAACCCATTCCCAGGTTGCCTAAAGGCAGAGGCAAGTGGGTCCATGAAAGCAGGAGCTAAAAACAAAGGGAAACAGTTCCTAACTGTAACTTCAGCCCAGCAGTCCTCCCAGGTAATGAGAATAGACCTTCACCTCCATGGAAAGTGAAGTAAAAGCAGATTTCAAGTTTTAGTTGGGTATTAAGAAAATGGAAATTAGAATGAACTCCTTCAGGGATAGCAGCATGGCAGGCAATTTAATACAGGGGTCTAGCTTTCTCTCTACCTCTCAAGTACGGTGCCTGCAGGGAGCCTGATGGCAGTTAGGAACAAAGAATTGTAATATACCCCTCATAAATGAGGCCATACAAGAAGCCACATTGGCATGCAGGATCACAACAGTGAAATGAGAGGCAGGCTTGTCCCCCAGACTTTCTTGCTGCCAGGTCTCAGAGCCTTGATGGAGCTGAGCAGATACATTCATGGGGAGGAGTTGGGCCAAGGCATGCTATTCAGAAGGCCCCTGTTAATTGCTGGTTAAACTGATGGGCGAGAATGAACTGCCTTGGAGTGAAGAGACTGAGTACCCATCACAGCAATGAGACATGTTTACCTCTTCCTGAGGTAAGAGGCTGAGGGAGTTCAACATCTTACTCAAGATGCAGCAGCTCAAAGTGGCTGCGCTCAGCCCTGAACTGAGGTCTTCTGCCTTGCCATCCCAGTCGTGGTCCACTCTACTCCACTGTCACGTAGCAAAGAGTGTTCTGATACAGAAGAAAGCAGGCAAAAGAAAAGATTTAATCCTTAGGTTCACAATTCATGGAGAGGATCAGAATCAAGTCCTGAGAGTAACTGGGGTGAAGATACTTGAGAATACCACAGATGTGGAAGGAACCCTGAGGTTTATGAAGTTCGGGTGTAAATAGTTCAGGTAAGTAGCAGCCCAAGACTGGGAGCAAGCGTGTCTGAGTAGAAAGAGCGTGGATTTAGACCCTGCTGTGCCTCACATGAGCAGGGGCATCATAAACAAATCCCATAAGGTCTTTAACTCTTCATCTAAATAATGGAATCAGAAATACCTCTTAGAAAGGATTCCTATAGAATTCTTACAATGTTGAGCAAGTAGTTATAAACAATATTGCCTTGCTGCTACCCCTAAGGTCATTCAATGGTGTTTCACAGAAAGTGCCATGGAATTGAGTAACTAGGGATACCTCTCGAACCCAGGAAACTATTTTTCTCCCAAGAGAGATTTAAAACACTCATCCCATTGCTGCCACATGCAGAAAAGTGCTGGCCCTGCAGAGAAGACACAGCCAGCAAAAAACAGAGACACAAACCATCCTTATTAGACAACCAGAGAGGCCCTGCTGGCACTGAGTTTGCTATGGGAGCAGGCAGCCAGCCTTGACCAGAAGGCACTGGAGGAAACAGCCTTTGAGGAAACAGCCTTTGTGGAAACACCACTTGATAAAGGCTGAGCTTAAAAGAGGTTCATTGACATGTTTTAGTGGGAAGCTCACTATTGAGAGTTCAGTCTAATTCATGAAATAGGCATCTCAATATAGCAGTGGAGTGGACACACATAGTGTGAGACACAACAAAGGGCCCCCAGACTGGGCACATATGACATGGCTACACCCATCAAAGCTTATCAGCAATTCCTGCCAGAAAGAGCTGGAGGGTGTGGTCAGAACTCATGATCCCCTTCATAGGCACTTGTATGTAGCCATATCAAAATCTACAGATCACTTTCGCCATCTATAAATATGTGCTCTTTGAAGAGTACGGTGCTCAGTCCTATAGTTAAATAAATCAGCCAGGCATGTTGTGTGTAGCTTTCTGGACTTGGTGAGCCTTGTTACAGTCACAATCCTGTGCCTGGAATGGATAAAACAGGCAAGTGGCACCCCTTAAAAATTCTATATTGGTAAGGCTTATTTATTTAGTTTTATTATATAACATTAATATATTATATGCAAAGCTCTTACATGAGGGTTTTGTCCAGAGTAGGCACTTTCTAAACATACACCTCTTAAGCAGCACCATTTTCAAAGTACCCTGTAGATGACTGTGTTTGACTTGACAGAGATCACAAAGGGAAATTGAACAGACTAACTGCAGCTGATCACACAGCTGCATAGTTATCAATGGCTTGCTAGGGTGATCAGAGACGGAGAGCCCAGTAAAATCCATGGAGAGGGACAGTCTGTCAATGAAGGGTGAGTGGAAGGCTATGAACTGATGAAAAAGGAAGGACTCAGGTTAAGAGGATGAGATGAGCATCTGCTCGGGATACCTATCTTGAATTCTGGCAGAGGCAGGAGATAGAATAAAATACTAACACTGTGAGCCAGACAAGAAAGGGATGCAATTGGGGAATGTGGTCAGAGGTGGTTAGGCAATATACTGAGGAGCTGAGTATGGCAGAATCATGAACAATCTGTGCCTTAAACAGAGCGGGAAGATGGGCTTCCTGCCAAGGCTATAATATGCAGGAGAATGACAAACATTTCCTTGGGAGAAAGCAGGATGAGTCAAAGGAGAGACAGAGTCAAGACTCCCAGAAGACCCTGCAGTATGACCAGAGCAATCTTGGACCAGATTGTGTTCCTGGCTACGGGAAAGCCCACTATGCAGCCTGAACTGATGATATCACAGGAACAGGGAGGCGTGTGTGTGTGTGTGTGTGTGTGTGTGTGTGTGTGTGTGTGTGTGTGTGTGCGCACGCACGCATGCATGCGTTCCTGCTGCATATCCTGGGGGTAGAGTGAATACTGGGTGTTTACACTGAAGTGCCCACGCGTGTAGCTTTGGCCATCAGAGCCAAGACAGCTAAACACAGAAATGAGAAAAATCAATACAAGCAAGGACTGAATCCAGTGAGTGGTGCACGGCAGGTGAGGTCAAAGGAAGGGGGCAGGAGGCGGCGAGAGGAAGCAGCATGAAACCTGACTTTTAAAGGAAGGGACAGGAAAATGGGCAAAGAAAACCTCCTTGTGCTTGTTCTAACTCTCTGAACCAGAGGGTCTCAAACTTGATGATGCAATAGAATCACCCGAAGGACTTACAAAAACAGTGTGGGCGAAGGAAAAATTCCTCCTCTTTTTCGCTCTTAGTTCTTCTGGCTGGTCTAGTAGTCAAATGAACAGGAGAAAATAATCTAATTTAATTCCATATGCCCATGTGGGAGTTCTGTAAGATTTTGAGACCCAAGGACAAATCGGGCAGTTGGGTTTTATATGTCACCTTAAGCTAAGGCGAAAGGGGTGGAGTAGTGGTTTGGGACTTCAAAGGGCAGGAAGGCAATTCACATGGAGCTGGAAAAGCAAATGGTTGGTAAATAAATGTTTGCTGGGCTCCCTTTAAAAAGGGACACAGAGAGGAGTTTTAAGTGGGCCTTGTGAGGTTCCTTCCTGTTGATTATACCTCGTTTGTATTAAACTACAGTTATCTATGATAAAGTCTCCCTAGATAGAGCGGGTCCTCTTTCTAAATTCTTTTAGGCAGTTAGCGGGAAAGGTCAAAGGTCTTTTCCCTGAGTCTTTTGTTTCTTAAAGATAACCAGCTTACAATAATATCCCAAAGAAGCCTATTTTGGGGTGCCAGACTCTGCTCCCTTTCAACAGCTTTCTGGGTTCCAACCCCGGAATGTTTGATTTCGTAGATTTGGGATGGGGCCTGAGAATTTGCCTTTCTAGCTCGTACGCAGGTAACCTTCATGTCGCTGGTCTGGGAATCAACTCCGAGGATCACTGTTCTGAAACAACA
The DNA here is from genome assembly GCA_004027555.1 of Craseonycteris thonglongyai. NCBI lineage: Eukaryota > Metazoa > Chordata > Mammalia > Chiroptera > Craseonycteridae > Craseonycteris > Craseonycteris thonglongyai. Next base: position 9,713 of record PVKE010011796.1, on the reverse strand, counting down.
GTGAGGAAGAGGTTCAGGTTTTACTTTGCCAAGTGCCCCTCAGAAAAACCAGAATTAGTCGTGGTCAGAGACAGGAATAAGGAAAGGTCACAAAGCAGGATGGTGCTGGGGCAGGAAGGAGCCAAGAGATGTAAGCCCCAAACGAGCTCCAGAAGCAGTTTCCTGTGAAGCCCAGGAAGACGCAGGGGCTCTAGGTGTGCACGTTCAGCCCAGGCACACTCAGGAAAGGGCCCCTGCAACCACACTTCTTTCATTGCCTGCCGCAGGTCTCTGAAACACCAATATGAAGGTACCATTCAATATTTATTTTTATTGTTTTTGACAGAGAGAGAGAGAGAGAGAGAGAGAAGGGGGAGGGCCCAGAACAGTCTCCATAGTTGCTCATCATCGTTTTTTTCCACACAGTTTCATTCCACAGGTGGGCACAGGGCTGCACAGGGCAGGAACTGGGCCGGGGTCTCATCCCGGTGAGAACTGAACTGGGGGAGCTCCCCAGTTCAGCATATGGATCCGCACGGGCTGGGGCCAGGATTTGATCCTCGGTCCCGGAGCTGCAAAGTGAGCGCTTAACCCACTGAGCCATCCCGGCTTCCCCTGAAGGTACCATTTAAAACAATAGCAGAACCTCCAGGCACATTCTTTCCTCTGAACTTGTAATGAATTCACCCAGAGTTGTCAGCTTCTCAATCTTTGTCCCACACCAATTCTGCTGGGCACGGGAGGATTCTCTTGTGTCCAGCTCACACCCTTGCTGTTATGGGCTGAGCTCTTGACCTACACGAGGGCTCTGGAAACTGAGATTACTCTGACTTGTGCATCTGGCTGCCCACCCTCCCTCCCACTCCCACAGTGGGAGCACTGATCTACCCATAACAGGTTCTTCTACAGAGTTAACAGTTGTTGAATATTAATAGCTAATCATTGTTGAATTAAATACCCAGGGGACTCTCTTTCACAAGATTATCTGATGTTCAACTACTTATTTTATGCACACATACATATATGCCGTATGGTTGCATGTGTAGCATGAGCTGAACTCGAAGGTGCAACTTGGCTTTCTGGGCCCAGCTCTGACTCTGAGAAGCTGGGGAGCTTTTGCTTCTCTCAGGTTATTTGATCCTGCATCAGTCAACTGGAGGCACTGGCCCCAGCTTATCTCACAGGACTGTGCAGAAGAGGATCGAGTGAGATGGGTGAAAAGGGCTTTTAAACTCTCAGGAATGCTATGAATGCAAGGGGCTTCTTTAGATAAGACTTCTCTCCATTGTTCCCTTTGGTGTGAATTCTTGGCTGTTTAACTTTGATTTAGTTATTGGATGACAAATGCGTAAGACAGATGTCCTCCTGCCCTGTCTTTGGGAAAGCAAATCAACCCAGTCAGAGAAACAGTCTGCATGGGAACTGAGATCAGGCTGCAGATCTCTTGATATCCAATGACAAAATTAATAGACTCGTATCAAAGGAGTCATGCAACGTGGAGCTCATCATCCCACAGTAGCAACTCACTCTGGGGGTCCTTTCAGAATGAGGCAAACCATTATTAACCCTTAAGAGGTTTATGGGGCCACTCTAGCTAACCCACATCTTTCTTGTGTTATAGACGTGCAGCTGATTTTTCAGACCAAAGTACAGGACCTTATATTTATCCTTATTTCATTTGATAACTTTTGCCCTTTGGGAAATATAAACAAACATGGGGTTGGTGTAAGGACAACTAAACGTAACGGTGACAATCTGAGGACAAGAGCAGGCTAAAATGAGAGCCCCAAGAAATGTCTCCCAAATGCTATCTCCACATGGTGCTGGTGCAAATCTTTTTGCATGGATGCTCTTAGGTGTTCATAGTGTCCAATACTTTGCAGGAACCCAGATGCACCACCTGCTGTATAATCCTGTTTCCCAGTCCAGGATTTCTACTCGCAAGGAAGTGAGGTGAAGGTTTCCATGCAGGTTCTGTGACCACTTCTTTATACTCAATGCCCACAAACCATGACCTTCGTCGTCTGAGCTGACATCAAATCCAGCCTGTTTCTAGTCTGCTGGCACCTGTCTCCTCCAAGGTCCTCTGGAGCGGTGGCCTGGGCTGATCCATCTTGTTCATGGATCCTCTCATCTCCCCAGGATGCAGCCTTCCTAGGCCAGGAGGCTCAGGGGCCTGGACCAGCTCGTCACTCTTCAGACACATTCTTCCCTCACTGCCCATCACCCAGTCTGAGCGGGGTTTGTTCTGCTCTCAACAGTCTCATGGAGAAAACTGAAGCTCACGAGAGACAACTTAGGAGTCTATTTGCTCAGTGTCATTCCCAGCACGTCATTCTCTGTTGCAGACAGTTTATGGAAATAATTTTGCAGTAGCCCTCCATGATACCGGTTTCCTGGAAGAAATACAGAATTGCACCCGACCCTCAGCCTGTCAGATTGATGAAGGTTGTTTTTAGCCTCCTTCTGCCTCCTATATTAGCTTCCCCTTCCCTGCATACCTGCTACTCCTTCCAGTGCCCAGTATCTACAGGTTGTTTTGGTTTTTTTGTCCCACCTTTGGGGATCCTGCGCGACACACCCAGAGGCCAAATTAACAGAAGGCTCTTGAGTAATTGAACTAGAGGCAGTGTAGGAAGCAGGCGTTCTCTTTAGCCTTATAATGTCCAGGAAATAAGTTGGCAGGGGGTTAACATGGGCAGGATAAAAAATCTGATTGTTCACCCATCTCTTTCCCTGAGTTCAGATCTTGATAAGGGTCTGTCTCGTCTCCTCTCCTCTCCTTGTGTCACCTCTTCCCACTGCTGAATCCCACAGAGCCGTGAAACTGGATGAAGCTGCATGATTGGCACCTGACACTGGCAACCTGCCACTAGAAGACCTGGGGCTCTGGGGTGGACTGGGGATGGACAAGGACTATGAGAGGAACAAAGGAATTAAAAATGATTCAGAGGCTGCCGGAAGGGAGGATACCAGGACAAGATATTTCCCTAACCCCCTGCAAAAGAGTGGCCACTTGGGGCCCCTGAGAGTCTAGAAAAAAGACCCTGAATGGACTGAACAATCTGGAAGGTCAAGTTGAACAGAACAGATAATTCGCTCCCTAAATTTCACTGTTCTGGAAATAACGTGTGCTATAGTAGGACACTGAGCTGAGGAGTGGGGGACTGCTCCTCCATAGTTCTTCTGGGGTCCTGAAGATGCTTGGTTGACTCAGAATAGGGCTCCTTGCTGATGGCTGTACCACCCCCATCCCTGTTACCCCACCCCACCCTCTACCCCTGTGATAAGGAGCACAGATCTTGCTTGAAGCACACCTGGGTCGTATTCTTTCTCTGGCAAGCTGCCAACTCATTCTTACTAGGGTGCCAACTAATTAGTAAGGTGTTGTCTGTGAGACCTAATTGCTTATTCTGTAATATTAAGTCCACAAATATGTATTAACCCCCTGCCATGCATATTGACTGTGATTGGCATTGGAACTAGGGCATTAAGCAAGACAGTACCTACCCTCATGGGTTTCACATTTTAGTGGGGAAGTCAAATATTAAGCAACTGATCACAGAAATCATAAGAGTAAGATGTGCGTGAAAGAGAAGCCCTGGGCACTTAGCCCCACAGAGGAAATGATACAAACCTGAGAGATCCAGCAAGACCTTTCAGGATACGACACTTCATCTAAGCTCTGAAAATGAGCATGACTGAGTAAGTGCAGAGAGAGGACATAGAATATTCTAGAAAGAGATGAGCATGTATAGAACTGCCCTGAAGTAAAAAGAAACGGAGAGAACCTTCCATGACAAGTGTAATGAGTCAGTGGAGAGGCTGGAGGGGAGCCAGGTCACAAAGGGCCTTGCAGACCATTTCAACACTTGAGAATTGTATTCTAAGAGTCCCGAGAAGCCAATTAAAGGCTTTGCATGAGAGAGTAAAATAATTTGATTTGCATTTTAAAAATGCAAATGGATTGACTATGGAAAGTAGGCTCAAAAGGGTCATGTGGTGAGTGAGACCAGTTGGAAGTTTCTTATAATAAATAAGCAATGGTGGCATATTGCATGAAGGTGGTGGCAGTGAGGATGAAGAGAAGTAAACAGATTTGAAAGTCATTTAGAAGGTTAAATATCTGGACATGGGGGTTAATTGGACGTGCTATAAGGGAGCTTTCCAAAATGTCACAGGGAAACGCCCTTTACTGGTGTAGGATGATGGAGGGAGACCGTATGGGAAGACACCAGGATTGTGTTTTGGAAATGTTGCATTGGGTGGGGGCTGTTGGGGAAAAACACGTACTTTCTATGACAATCTGAACCTGACAACAGAACCCATGAAAAATGCCACCCAGAAACAGACAATTACAGGTCAGCTCATCTAGTGAACTTGAGTGGCCTGGAATTACTGAGGTAAGTATCTAGAAACCCAAACAGAAATTGCTGGGAAAAGTTGCAAAATGACCATTAATTTATCAAAGCAAAGCCCCAGCATACCACTTTACCACCGATTTTGCAATGAGTCACTTATTTTCTTGAGGTAAAATATACATAAGATAAAACTCATCATTTTAACCATTTTTAAAGGTGTACAATACAGTGGTTTCTAATATGTTCACAATGTCATACAACCATTACCATGATCTAATTCAAGAAGATTTCATCACCTCTAAAAGAAACCCTGTATTCATCAAGCAGTCATTCCCTAGTTCCTTTTCCTTCCATGCTTATTTAAATGCTCCATAATTTGTGGTTGAAAAATCAGACATTTTGAATGTTAGAACGTGCCAACTCTGGGAGTCAGATTTTTTTTTCTCCTCCTTAGGGTTTGTTGATGGTGCTCATGGCTACTGTTTGTTTGTTTAGTGATGTTTTTGAACAAATCTTTAAAATCTGTATTCTTTGTCATATGTGCCCACTGAAGTCTCTGTTTAATAAGCATGATAGTCAGGTAGTGATTCAACAGAGATTTCCTGAAATTCCTGGAACCAAAACCCAGAAAAATATTCAAGTCTTTGAAAATGGTGTGTGTGTGGAGGGAGGTAGGAGGTGGGAAAGGTCATGTCATCAATACTCACCTGGGCAGTTTACAACTCTGCCTTAGCCTTCACTTCCTGCTTGCACAGCCTGAAGGTCAGCCAGAGGTGAAAGTTTAGAGCCTTCTCTGATCGTTTCTGAGCATACACTCTGTCTTGGGCATGTGCACGATCTAGATTCCCAGAAATATGTGGGAGCTCATCAAAGACTTTCACTCCCTATCATTTCCTCCCAAGTTTTTTGTATGTGTCTGTTGTGTTCCTCAGCTATTATCCTTTGCTCTGGCGGAGTGGCTAATACACTTGCCTTTAAATGTTTCTGACAAAGGCCCCTCAGGTAGCTGCCAGGCAAAATAGAAGCAATCCGTTTATGTTAGTCAGTTCAGGGAGTCATCAGACAAGTCAAACCAAACAACCACAATTCTTTGAGAACAAGGTCTGCTCCATATCCTTCAGAACCAGGAATTCACACCAGCAATGCAGGTTTCAACTTCAAGATCACTGCCGATCCAGGGTAGTAGGGATAGGGCCAGGATAAGCTAAAATGCCATAGAGATTTCCTACTGAGATTCAGCCTCTTTTATTTTCATTAAATAGTATCTGGTTGCTATAAACCTTTGACTAGTTTCCAGACTTCTAAGAAAATTAATTTTGACAGTTTTGCCAATTTGTTCATTGTTTTTATAGAGGGATTATCTCTTGGAGTTCACTACTCTACCATTTTGTAGGCAACTTAACAGTGTGTCTTTGCCTAAAAGAATGACAGGCTTTGAGAGTTGGCAGAGTTTGTGATGATTAATGAGAAACACAGAGACAGGAGCTAAATATTGTTATTAGCTTCTTCAGGACTAGCCATGCCCATGTGATGTGACTGGGGAACAGGAGAGGAGTAGATCCATTGATTACAGATTCAATGGGTTGGGTGAAGAAGACAAAGATAGAAGATCCGATTTTGATCAACTATTTCCCCTCACTTTGCTCTCACATTATCTACCTTAATAAAATAATATGGTTAAATATTATGTAGCTAACTAATGCTAGGCACTGTATAGGAGTCAAAAGAAAGAGCAAACTACATCGGTGCCCATAGGAAATGTTTGATTTTGCTGATGAGATGGCATTTATTTGCTTTTAACAGTCCTGGAATGAATGTAGGGGAAGTGGACATAGGTTGCTGTAACATGATTAACATTAGGATTTGCAGGGACTTACTTAGGATTTATTTAATAAGGACTAGATCTGTGCTGTCCAGTATGGGAGCTACTAGCTACATGAGGCTTTAACATTTTTAATTTCAATTAGTTAAAATAAAATAAAAATTTAAGTTCAGTTTTTCAGTTTCTCTAGCCACATTTCAAGTGTTTAATCGCTACTTGTGGCTAGTGGCTACTGGATTGGACAGCTCAGCTGTCAGTGCAGAGAGTTCTCTGTTGGACAGCTCTGGGCCAGCGTGTGGGAAACCAACTCAGTCTGCAATGTATCCTGTTGAGGAGCTTGAACTCCTTGAATAAAATCACATACTGCAGCCATGAACAACAGAGGCCAGCGTTAAATCTATGCTCCTCTAGGTCATGATTATGTCTTTATATCTTTGTGACATGGACTCTTGGAAGGTCTTTTCCAAATTTTGCGTGAGAGATAGAGGTGTCACCTGGGAAAGAAACCTTCTGAGTATGAAGGCTGTCGAAGAAGGGGATGAGTCTGGGGTTTCCAAGAGTCTGCCCCACAATTTGTCCTCTGTCCTGTAAGTTCACGATGCTCCTCCATCTCCAGGCTGTCATGATGCCACTGCAGAGGTAACAGGAGCAGTCACCTGGGTGCCGTTTAATGAGAGGGACTTGCCTCTCCTCTTCCCAATCTGATATGGCACAATCTGCTCTGAGTAGACGGGGATTAGCTGACCATCTGCTGTATATTGTTTTCAGTCTACACAAAGGTCTCTGATCTGAGTCTTGCCATGAGGGATATTTGCTCTCTCTTACCTGTATTTCTTGGCCAAAGGGGCTGTGGGCCATGATGGGAAGCCCTGACAATTCCCACTGGGCTAAATTATTCAACATGTCTCTTCTTACCATATTTTGCCGTGTATAATGCGCTCCCATGTATAATGTGCACCCATGTTTTTTGGCCCAAATTTTCAGGGAAAATAATCTTTTGTTTTAATTTTTTAAATTGTTGATTTCTGTAGTTATACTTTTAACTCATAAGCATAATTAAAGAATTAAAAACATATATAGGGGAAGCCGGGATGGCTCAGTGGGTTAAGTGCTCACTTTGCAGTGCTGGGGACCAGGGATCAAATCCCGGCCCCGGCCTGTGCGGACCCACATGCTGAACTGGGAGCTCCCCCAGTTCAGTTCTCTCTCTGTCTCTGTCTCTGTATCTCTCTCTCTGTCAAAAATAAATAAATAAATATAATATAATTGTTTAAAAAAAAAACACACAAAAAAAACATATGTATATACACATACATACAATTATATATATGTAATTATATATGTTTTAATATATAATATATATGTTTATATATATATATATATATATATATATATATATATATATATATTTAGTACTACCCATGTATAATGCACGTCCTTATTTTCCCCTCACAAATCTGGGCAAAAAAGTACACATTATAAATGGCAAAATATGATATCTTTGCAGATGAAGAAACTGGGGCCTAAGAAAAATGGTAAACCAAATATGCAAAGAAAAGAGAATAATGTACTTGTGACTAAACATCAATTTCTTTTTTCAAGGTGCCTGGCAGCCTGATCTATAAGGGAAACATGATGGGCTGTGTAGATCTCATTTTTGAACATTAATAACACCTACTAGTTCTTCGGGTATATGTCCTTCTAGTGCCAACCCCACAGTCACTACTCTATTTTTTTTCTTTATAGCAAATTTCATTTTTTTTAAATAAAGTTTTCTAATTATAAAAATAACAAATGCCCATTTGAAACAGAAAAACAAAATTTTTTAAACTTCTATAGCTTTTAAATCTAATGTACTTATTTTCTACCTTTCTCTTTGCATATAAGTAATATATCGTACATAATAAATTTATAACCAAATTTCTATAGCCTGTATTTTAATTTGACTTGTTATAAATATTATTACATGCCGTTAAAAAAAGAAAACCTTTCAAAATATCATGTTTATTGGCTGGAACAATATTCCATCATGAAGACATAATTTATTTAACAATTTCCCCATTGTTTAGTATTTGTATTGTTGCCAACATTTCTCAATTGTAGATAAAGCTGCAATTATCATACTTGGGTCTAAATCTTTGTCAGTATCTCTATTTGGGGGTGCGAGGGAGGTGGGGTAGCTCTGCAGAAGTGAAAAATCTACATTAAAGCTCAGCAACATTTGAAGCTTCTTGATTCATATACAGGAAAACTTTTTGAAAGAACTTTCTGTATTTGATGCTTTCATTCTTTACATTCAAGTGTTTTTTTTGCTTGTTTTAATTCAAAATAGTCAATATACATTGTAGGATATCTTGAGGTGGCCTGTCTTGGCCCCTGAAAGTCCTTATAGGTGTGAGCTACTCAACAAGCTGAGTCATTTTTACAAGTCATTGTTGGTGATGAGAAGACACACTCAAGGTAAGCTCTCCAATTAGGATAAAAATTCAAATATACTCCAGTAATAATGGGTTGTTTGTATGAGAAGAACAGGATTTTTTAGCATATCAGGAGATGAATAAAAATCATTTGGATTAATGAAATAAGGTAAGGCAGAAGAGTCAGATCTCATTTCTATGCAGAGCAAGAGATGGGAGTTAGTAGGGTTGTGAATCTAAAACTTTTTTTTGATAAGAACACCATTTAAGAAAGTGATCTATGGTGCAGGTGCACACATATACATCCTAATCCTCACACAACTATAACTCTGAAATGAAAAGTCATCAAGTGATACTTTTACCACATACAATAAATTTTTATGTTTTCTATTTTGCATGTATTTTGGTGTTTCAAAACATACAGCTGACTGGGTGAGGTAAGGACAGAGCAGGGAACATGGAGTTAGAATTTCAGTTAGGTTTTATCGCAGGCTGAAAGAAGAGAATGCTGGGAGGATCCAAACCAGCCAAGAATCTTCTGGGAAATTCGCAGGCTGAGAGATTGGCTCTGCCTTGGGAATCAGAGGAGAGTCAAGATCTGCCTAAACTACGAGATGTCTAATACCTGGGTTGACTTGCCTTGAAAGTGATTCAGGATTTTCACAAAACCTCTAAGGCAGAAAGCACTTAAAGGGGGTCATGGGGAAGAGAGGTATATCGGTGGCCCGTATCACTGAACGATTAGGGACAAGGGGTGGTGTGAAATGCTGCCTTGTCTCATGGTTGCAAGTTTTGTAGACCTTTCAGATGAAGTCATTTACATAGTAGGGGCTCACCTCTTCCCTGTTTAAAAAGTTTAAAGGGGGATCCTGGGATGGCTCAATGGGTGGAATGCTTGCCTTGCAACCTCAAGGTCCAGGGATCAAATCCCAGCCCTGGTCCATGTAAACCCTTATGTTGAACTGTGGTACAACTGGTAACCATTGGGACGGCGGCGAAGGTTCTCACCTCCCATATGAGAGGCCCCCAGTTCAGTTCCAGCCCTATGTGGCCCCACATCCACCTGTCTGAAGTGAAACTATGTCACAACTAATGATGTACAACTATGGAGACTGCCTCTGTGGCCCCCTGCCC
>PVKE010011795.1:0-39532 GCA_004027555.1 Craseonycteris thonglongyai | reverse complement strand
TTAAATTTAATGGGGTGACATTGGTTGGTAACAATCAGACAGTTTCCCAATGGACAACTCCACATCACATCACCCATGCATCGCATTATGTGCCCAGCTCCCAGAATCAGGTCCCCTCCAACCCCATATATCTGGTGCCCACTCCCCTGTCCCCACACAACTCTCCCTCCGCCCTCCTCCCTCCTCTCCAGGTAAACACCAAACCATTGAGTGTGTCCATAATGCTGGTGCCCTCTCCCAACTCCCCTCCCTCTCTCCCTCCCCCCTCCTCCCCTTCCCTCAGGCAATCACCAAGTTATTGGGTGTGTCCGTAGGTCTCTGTGTCTTTGTAACTTCCAGTTTTTTTATGTGATTTCTTAATGCCAAGTCTCTGGGGTTAAGTGGGTCTTATATTAGGTATTTAGATCTACTCTATAAAAACAAATATAAACAATGCCTGGCACAGTATGTGGTTCATAAAATTACCATTCCATTAAGGTGTACAATTCAAGATAGAAATTATCATCTAAGGTAGGAGTGTCCAACCTTTTGGCTTCCCTGGGTCACAGTGGAAGAAGAATAATTATCTTGGGCCAAACATAAAATACACTAACATTAACAATAGCTGATGAGCTAAAAAAAAAAAAAGGCACCAAAAAAAATCTCATTATACTTTAAGAATGTTTACGAATTTGTGTTGGGCCCTATTCAAAGCCATCCCGGGCCACAGGTTGGACAAGCTTGATCTAAGGAATACAGGCTGCCTGTCCATGAAGATCCCCCCAAGTGGCTATATCAGCTTGAGGTTTTTCATGGGAAGTGACCTAACGTGTCCTGACAGTGCTGGCCCTGGGCTCTATATTGCAGTTGGGCTGACCTGGTGGGCTTTACTTCCCAGGCTCCCAGGTCAGTAGGCTTTGGCTAATGAGAGGTGCTAGTAGGAATGTGGAGGGCAGCAGGAAGGGAGAATGCAGGATAATTCTTTATAGCTCCATCTCCAGCAGCTTCTCCTACTGTATTTGGGTCTGCCGAGGCTCCACCTTCTTCTAGGTAACCCTCACCTTTAGGCTCTGACAGCATCACCTTCTCCCTTGGTCCCTCCAGCCTAAGGGTGAGAGTCCTTTCCTGCTATGGCTAATCTCTAAGTTGTTTCCCAGGTTTGGGTTGATTTCACAGGTCTTCTATCACCTTTTAACAATACCCTGCATCTGGTTCCAAAACACATAAGTAGTTTCAGTTTTCCCAGTTAGGCTTGATGAATACATTGAGTAACTTGAGAAGGTAAAAGGCATTTGTTGGAAGACTGCTCTAGACACTAACAAAGTGAAGAGAGAGCTGAACAAACAAGGTTTGGGAGCACAGGCTAGGACAGCTTGGAGAAATGCAGGATCAGGAATTCAAGGAGCACTGCCCCCACATGACTCAGCTCCCACTGACTGCGCATCTCTACTGGCGATTCCAATTCCCAGAAGAGGGAACTTCACCAGCCTAGCCTGGGCCACAGGCCTACCCCTGTGGTGGTGATTAAGACTCCTGAAGAATGGAAGGCAGAAGAGTTCCTCAGAGGATGCGTTGCTGGACAGACAAAATAACAGATGGCCACTACTATAACATTGATCTTGCCAGGGTCAGACTTTGATCCTGAATATTATAGGCTCAGGACATTGATTTGGTGGACATTCTGAGGATAAGCCTGTGTCTCAGGAACAGACTTATGTTAATAAGGTTTGCAAATATTAAGTCTATTAAAAGGCTAATTTACTCATTTACAATGAAAAATACAACTTCCAGGTGAACTAGATGCTTAAGATGGCTTAACCAGCATATTCTTTCCTTTTAAGCAAACCACATGGGAAACAAATAGATGATTCATCTGTGAGCATGAACTTAGAGCAAAGTTTATTATTGTATAGGTGTTTCAAATGACTTGTGTCTTGAATGTTGAGACATCCTGAGTGGGGTCTCTCCACTAAAGTATTTGAGACACTATTGTGACTCACTGTTGCAGGTTGGGTTTTCTGGAAGCAGATGCTGAGACAATTTGAGGTGACTCTATGTGTTAGAGATCAAATCTGTGAAAGGAAGGGGGAAGAAGCAGGATGGGGGCAAAGGGAGAAGTTAAACTATGAGGCAGACCTGGCAAAGCTTTGGCCCACACAGCAGGGAGCCTGGAGCAAGTCCTACCCATCAGAGTTTCCATGTTGGGCCTTTGCATCCAGGCCTTCGCACTCCTGCCTGACTTGGTCACTGAGCATGGCTTGCTCCCAGAGGATCAGGACCCTGGGCTGGCAGCTCTTGGCAGTGGAGGCAGACCCTGAGGGAACTGAGTGGCACATCGGCCTATTTACCAACTCACTGTGAGTGTAATCTTGCTCTGGAAGCAGTACAACTGAGGGATACTTAGCCAAGAACTCCTCTTCTCTTTTTAGCAAAGCCTTTGTGATCGGCCAGGTTCTACTTCTTGGAAGGTGCTTCCATGGGCCCTGACAATGTTGGCCTCTTTCAAATGCTCCTTTCTGTTCACCCCATCGCTCTCTAAAAGAGGGTATATAGTGGAAGTAATTTCTGCTCTAAAACACTCATTTTGTACGTTTATTATCTTGAGACAACTGCTGGGTAACTCTGAGTGGTGTTTGGGGTGTTTCTAAACCTTCTAGATACACAGGGACAATCTCTTGTTTCACTCTCTTGTGGCAATCCATCAGTTGACTCAGGACAATGTGCTTGTACTCACTAAACATTAAATATCAGTTCTTTCCTCCTCCCCTCTTTTTCTATTCCCTTTCCACTCTTATATATATATATATATATATATATGGGTTTAACAGAACATTCAAGAACAGACTGGACCCTGTGATAAATCCTCCTTTGGCCTGGTATTCAGTGGCTCTAGACTGAGATTATACTCTGGATGGGTAATGCATCACACCCTCTGGTAATTTACCTGAAGCTGAATAAATTACAAAGATAAGCAACCCTTCTTGTATCAAGACAAAAGAATCAGAGACAAAATACACATGTGTTAATGTGGTGGCAGTATTTAAGACACACTGTCAATAATTCTAGTCACTGTCAGTTTAATAAGCACAGTTATTCTTTTCATCTCCATAAAATCTGCTATAAAAACCCAAGTTAAAGCCGACATGTCATACTTGGTAAAGTCATTCTAAGATTCACAACCCATGTTATTAATGGATTACATAGAGAAAGAGGGTATTGGGGCATTGTATCTCAGTTACTTTCAGAAATCAAATTACAAACTATACATATATGTGTACCCTAGAAGAAAAATATAGACCACTTGAAGTTGAAATCAAATAACATATATTCTATTCCAATTCAGTCTTTTACAAGGTAGTGTCCAAGAAGTATTTCTGATATTATTTGTCTATGCCTGCCATCACCCATAAACATTTATCCACCACTCAACTCTGTCTCTAGATGTATTTTTTTCTGCCAATCGCATCTCAAGACTCAAGTCTTCTCTTTTTTTTCTGCAATTACCTTCCTCATGATAATCCTACTATATCTAGAAGCAAACATTCTCTACATTGAAAATTGCCTCTCATGGGTTGGCAATTCAAAATCTAAGCATCACAGAGCAGAAAAACAGAAGGATAATTATGGCTCAATAAGCAAAGACTTCATTATTTAACCAAGTTTAAGGCCCATAGAGAAAAACATATGCATATTTAAATTTTATCCACATAGTATGCCATAAACACCCCACAAAGGACTATAGAATCCTTATTTGAACAACAGATTGGGGGTATGGGTTTGTGTGCATATAGAAACATAAAGCTTATAATTTCTTGGATATATGCAATGCTGGGTATTTTGGGGAACTGATGTGAACTGTTTGGACCCACTCCAATTTTGCTGCCTGGGCAGTCAGAGTTTTTAAGTTCAGCTGTATAAATTTTGGACTCCATTCAGTTGGCCTACACAATAGAATAACAGAATAAATTGGTCTGGGCATTTGTGGCTCACTTTTTTCACCTGCCATTTAATGTAATCAAGTATTGATGCCGTTGCCCCAAATGCATTTCCTACATTGATTTCTTTTTCTTGTATGGTACAGTTATGATCTTTCTTTTCTTTTTTTTCAACTGTACTACATGATATCTTCTTTTCAAACATCCAATTTATGTACTTGTAAGCACTCCAACTAATCAAGACAAGAAATCAATCTGTAAGACCTTGGGAAATTTTCCCAGGTTGAAGCAAATGGGACATCCATGACAAACTTTCTCTGTGATATGGTACCCCCCCCCCCCCACCTGCTCAGGTAGTGGTATACAGACGAGCACATGCATGCGCATGCACGAGTTCCTTCCATACAGCCTTTCCCTTTTTTTTTAAGACTTATTTTATTGTTTTTGACAGAGACAGAGAGAGACAGAGAGAAGGGGGAGGGCCCAGAGCAGTCTCCATAGTTGAACTTCATCAGTTCTCAACATGGTTTCCTTACACACAGGTGGGAGGGAGCCGTGCAGAGCAGGAACTGGACTGGGGGCCTCCTGCATGGGAGGTACACCTTCTCGAGCCAGGGGCTGAAACAGGGGGGTGAGGGGGTGGGTGAGAACCAAACTGGGGGTTTCCTTAATGGGAAGCATACCTCAGTTCAGCATATGGGTCCACACAGGCCAGGGTCAGGATTTGATCCTCAGTCCCCAGGGCTGCAAAGCAAGAGCTCAAACCACTGAGCCATCCCGGCTTCCCCAATACAGTCTTTCCTTTATGTTATTTTGTTCTAGTTACACAGAAGGAAGTAATTTCAAAGGTAACAGTCAGAAGTAAATTTAATAGTCCCATTGAATCTGAATGAATGACAACCCTAGAAAACTCTAGACATTTAAATAGCCAGAATATTCAAAATACATGATGGCCCTAATTTTTAAAAATTGTTTAATTCTTCATAAACTTCCTCTTACTATTAACAGACACCACCTTCTGCAGGCCAGACCTCACCAGTTTGGTCATCTTTTTCTTTAAAAAATCTAAAGCCCATTTCCAGCTTTCATCTCTCTCTACTTACTGTCCTCTCTCTCCTGCTCTTCACAACCCCCAAATTATTAATAAGAGCTGTCTGCATTCACTCTTTCCGTTTCCTATCCAATCCAATTATCTTGCCAGTTACTACAAAATCTATATCCAACACTCCTAAGAGTGCTTAGCCTTTTGGAATTGCTGAAAATAAAATTACTAAGTGATTAAATGAATCTGGTTGTCCAAGCTGGTAACATACAAGCATACATCTGTAATTCTTCTTTCTACTTATCCCCTCATTTGGTCAACAACCAAGACTTTTAGGTGACAACTTCCTGAATAGCTTAGGTATCTGTTGCCTTCTCTCTATTCTAACTGCCATTACTTTAGTTCTAGTTTGAACTACCAGCGTCCCTCCCCTTGACTATTGTTACAGCTCCTTAGCAGGTCTGCCCAACTCCAGGTGTCTCAGAACACAGTAGCTAGAATGGCCTTTTACAAGACTACTTCCCTGCTTTAAAAATGATAGGTCGGGGAAGCCGGGATGGCTCAGTGGGTTAAGCGCTCACTTTGCAGCCCTGGGGACCAAGGATCAAATCCCAGACCTGGTCCATGCGGACCCATATAGTGAACTGGGGAGTGCCCCCAGTTCGGTTCTCACCAGGGCGAGACCCCGGCCCAGTTCCTGCCCTGTGCAGCCCCGCCCACCTGTGGAACGAAACCATGTGGAAAAATGAATGATGTGCAACTATGGAGACTGTTCTGGGCCCTCCCCCTTCTCTCTGTCTCTGTATCTCTCTCTCTCTCTCTCTCTCTCTCTCTCTCTCTGTCAAAACCAATAAAAATGAATCTTTAAAAAAAAAAAAAAAAGATAGGTCATTATTTCTCCTACATGCGGGAATTTGTGCCTGTCCCTCCTCTTGCCTGGCTGCCCTTTCCCTCGAATCTTTCACTCTTCTTACCTGGCAAACTCGTACTTGCTATTTGAATGCACTGATTCTGGGATACGTTCCCTGCTTCCCTAAGACTCAGTCAGGTGCCCCCATGTTTTTCCCATGACATCCTAGACTTATCTGTATATCAATGCCTATGCTATTCTTTTATAACTATCTACTTACTTGTTTGACTGCTCTATTGAATGAGTTGGATTTGGCTTTGTTCTCTTCCCCTAATGCTGTCAAACACTGGCAGGTCTCCCTTCTTCCTGGTAATAACTGGGGCATATCTCATTGCTTTATAATATCTTCAGGTATTAAAGAACAGTCTTGCCCTCAGATGTTAAGAAATACAGTCCAATTCAGTATCAGCATTTCCATCTTTCATCCAATTCTCAGTTTCTGTATATAGTGCCTCCAAGATTGGGGTCAGGGAGACGAAAGAGATGAAAAGGGGCAAAGATCTATTTAAGTAACCGGTGCTGTTTGTAGCTCTCATTTGCCTATTGATTGCCCACACCCAAATGCTGGCTCTTCCACGGGGCACATGGCTAGATTCTTCCATGATCTTCATAGGGATGATCTCACCAACTAGGCCTTCACTGTTCTGCAACCTCTTTGCTCCTCAGCTTCTGCCTTCCATCAGAAAATACTCAGGGTTCCCACACTCTGAGGGTCAGCCCTTTCAAACTGGGTCCTCTCACAATGACTCCAGCTTCAATATCCTTCTGCAGAGTCTGCTGGGCCCACTAATAAACTTCAATATCCTTGTTCTAGCAAACTCTGCCAGTGTGGGCCATTCCCACTACAACACCTCTCTTTTGTAAGGACATTGCTGTTTCCTCCTACAGCCTCCAAATGAGACTTAGAGAAGTCTCTGTGCCTGTTAAAGTCCAAGGGACACATGTCTTGTACTCCTGGTGTCCCACGGCTCCAACTTGTCTTAAAAGGAGGAAGTACGTATCTCCCTTTTCTCCCTAATGGGGAATGAGGGGAATCACCAATAGGTCTCTACTCCTATGAATTACCTTCAAAGAAATTATTTTTTCTTAGCTACCTAGGCTTCTCTTTTATAGGCTGAATTTACATGAAGGACTAGGAGTCACAGGGTTGACATGGCCATCCCTTAACAATTCCTGTAGAGATAGTCCTTGTCCTTGCTAAACTATGGAGGCACATTGCGGCAACAGGGAAAGCCCCACTTGACATGCTGTTATGCCTGTTTGCCTTCCTTTGAGGACTGGGCTTGTATGCTTTTCAACCTCATATCTCCAATGTCTGGCACAGAGTAAAGCTGCAATAAGTTGCAGAGATTGGTAACTGATTACTATGCATTATGATACATTTATGATTGAGACATAACCAATATGCTTTGCTACACAAGTAGAGAATAGTCAGATCTACATCAGAATGTTAGGACAGACTCGTAAGTGTGAAAATTTCCCCCAAAGTATGTGTCCTGCATCCATCAACTAGTTTCTAAGGAAAGGCATAAAGTTTTCTTCTCCATTTTCAATTAGCTTGTTTTATTGTTTATAGAGGAACATACCGAATATAACTAACAAAATGTTGTGTATTTTTTTCTACCATCTTAAAAGCACCAAAATTAATAATAATGCTCATTTCAGGATTGTTTGCATTTAACAAGAATGGTTCTGGCTTTAAGTAAACAATTATGAGAGTGAATTTCCAAAAGTATTATCTCAGGCTTTGCCTGGTTGGAAGTAACAGAAGCCCCTTGGGTTAGATTTTAGCTGAAAAGAGAGTTTATTATAAAGATAGTGGTAGTCATCATGGAACCCAAAGGCAAACAGATAGCTGGATTTCAGGAACACATGGAACCCGAGACTACTCTAGAATGCTCTGGTGAAGCCCCGAATTCTTTCCCATTCTGTTTCTCAGCTTTTTCTGTTTTGTATTCCACAAGGTTTAATAGTCACTGCTAATGGCCTCTGAGTTGACGCATTGCTAGTTTCAGCATCTTTAATGTTGCTTGCCCACAGTCTTAGTTCCAAATTCCTGTTTGATCAGGTGCCCCACCTAATCAGCCATGGCTGTGCCATTATATAGATCATGGGGGACATTCCCAGACATAGGAATAGGTGACTGGACTTCTAATAGATGACAAACTAGGACGAATATTTCAAAGGCTAGTTCTTTATCGCAAGAAAACTTTCATCTCAGGATTTTAGCAATTGATTTAACTATTGAGAAGAGATATTACGCTATTACTCTGAAATAACTTATATCCCTTTCAAAGATTTGAGATTTCCCTGCTCCTTAACAGGGAGACTTTATTTTTATAAACTCTTTGTTATTTATACCATAAAATTTGTTTCACAGTTGCTATTGTATTTGAAATCAGAAAAGAGAAATAGCAATACAACATGTCTAAGTATAAATGAATCATCCTAAAATCAGATTTTAAACTCAAGTGAACTCCAAATTTACTGTGCTTCTTTTCTGATCATAACTTGTTGGAGAACTCAATAGGAGTTTAATCAGAAATGGTATCTGACCCAGAAAAAGCTAACCATTTATATCAATTCCATATATATATATACGCACACACATATATATTCTCTATGACCTTTAAACACTATTGAACAGATGTTTTCTTTGTGTTACTGTTTATTTCTGTGGAACATGTTTACCTCCATGAGACTGTTTATGAACATTTTTTGTGTGTTCCTCCAGCTCCCCTCCCTCTCTTGCCCAGATATTCTCAGAGCACATAATTCTAGTCTGCACCAAGGAAGTCATGGATCCCAGGGTCTTATAAATATTGGGAATTAGAAGAGGTCAGAGAGGAGGCGAGAACTGGAGAAAGAAACAAAGAATACCATCGATAGTTGAAAGTGCATAGAGTTCTCTTTGTTCCCCAAAGGGTTCATTCCCATAATTCAAGTTGCTTTTCCTCATCCTCAGGCAAATGTGGCAAGTGCAGGTTAACCTCAGAAGGTATCAGATGCTGGACAGGTTTACAGAGAAAAGTACAGCCACAAGGGGACACAATTCTAACAATAACCTTATTTATACTAACAATGTTATAAATAATATTTGAGTTTAATGAAGTCGCTCTGTGTTTGTTTATTTCCATTGGTGCCACTGACAATATGCAGTTTTAGATTGGGGCATATTTAACTGCTACACTCATAATATAGAGAACACCCATAATTTGCTCAATGTGGGACTGAATGCACAACACACCCTCCAGGGTCTTCATGTTTATGAGCACTTGTCTGTATCATTCAGCACTGAAATAAATAGCCATGAAGCTGAGTGCTAATCCTTTCAATCACTGGGCAAACATATCTGTTTGGAAAATAATAGTACATATAGCCAGTTATTTTAACTGAATCTTTGCTTTCAAACCAGAGGGTGTTCCTCATTCTATCAAATTTCAAGGAGTGGAGACTGGCAAGGAGGTTGTTATTTGACATTGTGCAGTAACCTGATTTTACAATTTTGTCTTCCCTCTATGGCTGCCTCAGTATTCCCCAAGGTGCACGCTGAAGCTGATTGTAGCACAAACTGTGGCTCTTTGTTCCAACACATTCTGGTTTTTTAATTTTAGGTCAGGTCAAGGTGACCTATTTATATATATGGAGATCTGTGACTCGGAAAATCCCGGATAAGAAAGAATGAAGTCAGACTGTGGGAGACAGCCTAAGATTGAACTAATTTCCTCTGGCTTTCTTGGGGCTAAGAGAACAAAATCTCTCCCTAGTGAGAGGGTTAAAGATTTTGCTCTAAAGAGAATGGTTGTTTCTCCTGTTAACAGTCCTGGGATAAAGAAAAGCTTGAGGGAAGAAATTTGACAGTTGTTGGAATGGGAGAGAGGGAATTTCTCTCCTTTCTGGTCTTGATCCAGAGCCCTGGGGAAGCAGTTAGAGTGGAGCAGTGGCAGCGTGGAGCTAGCAGAATTCTGCTGTTGCCTCTGGCTGCTCGGAAATTATGCCAGCAGTGGGACCCACGGCACAGAGAAGGGGCACTACGGGAGTGTCACAAAGACACTTGGTGGTGGACAAATTTCTGGCAAGTAGACCAGTGGGTTTATATAAGTAAAGCTGAAGATATCTGGGGTATATTCAAATATATGAGGACTATCTGGAAAGTATCCAGCCATGTAATTTTTTCCAGATAGCCCTTGTATATCATTATTTGTTGTCATTAGCAAAAGACTATTTGCTTGATATATGAGGATTCTTCTTATCTTTATAAGTAAATATTAATACACTAGTTCCCATAGTTTCATTAATCCAGAAATAAGAGAAACCCACAAGCCAAAACTTTCACTGGGCTTTTGTACTTTATTCCAAGTTCATCCTGTCACTAAGAAGCTTACAGCCTTTGAAATTATGGCAAAAACTATATTTATATATGTATGTATACTAGAAGAGAATGTTAAGAAGGGAAAGTTTCATAGGGTAATTTTCTTTTAAATATTTTTATCCAATAGCTGTGATGTGGCCATTAAAATTGTACTTTCAAAGAATATTGGTGAAAAAAAAGAGCGGGATAGAATTTTGCATTTTATATATATATGATTCCAATTTCTAAATAAATATTACATACTTCTAGAAACAAAAACACTGGAAAGAAACACAGTTAAGTTGTTAGTACTGGTTCCTGCTCGGTTGCACAATTTTCATTTTTTCTTCATATTTATTCAGTTTATATTGTTTTAATAATAATGTTTTGCTCTGTTAACACAAAAACGTTATTTCTAAAACTCTAACTTTAAAGATTCTAAAATATGTATTGTTAAGTGAAAAAATGAACACGTAAAGACAGATCTAGAAGTTACAATTTAAATAGTAATTGGATTCAGTGGTGAAATTATAGATAACTTAATTGCTCAATTTCCTTTAAGGCCTCTATACTTCTTTTATAATGTAAATTCCTAAATAAAAATAACTCTTTAATGTATTAAAGTCCTAATAAAGCACTGAATGAAAAATTAAAACAATGAAAACAATCTAATCAGTAAACAGAGGAAGCACCAAATAAAATTATAGCATTCTTTCTTACAATAAAAAGGGATCGACATGTAACTGGAGCTACACTATGTAGGCTCAGTGTCAACGTGAGTGAGAGGAAGTTACCAGGTACTAAAAGATGCCTGGAGGCAGGGTGAGAGGATGAACCAGCACAAGCTGGGAC
Source organism: Craseonycteris thonglongyai (assembly GCA_004027555.1). NCBI lineage: Eukaryota > Metazoa > Chordata > Mammalia > Chiroptera > Craseonycteridae > Craseonycteris > Craseonycteris thonglongyai. Next base: position 28,463 of record PVKE010011795.1, on the reverse strand, counting down.
CAGCCTACCAGAGCTTCACTTCTGAGCCCACCACTAGTAATAGCTGAGACAGCTCGGAAAGTCCCTGGTTTTTCTGAGTGCTGGTTTTCTCACCTGGAAGGGAGGGAGCTAGAATGGCAATTGCTACTCTCAGGGTTATTGTGAGGAGTACACACATGTCAATGTATGTACATCAAAGTGTTTTTAATCTGAAGCACATTTTTCAAGTGCTAATGGTTTGTCACTAACTCCTACTCCTACGTAGTCACACAACCACTGATATATGCTGTGTACAGAAAGATTTCCATCTTCCCACAGTTGGGCCCAAAACTATCCATCATATCAATTCCAAGCATTAATTATGTAAAGACTATTTGAAACTCTATGGTGACGATAGAATCCTAGTTACTTCTGATTCACTATTTTAATAACCTTTAAAAAAAAAATAGAGGTGTGCATGCAGAAAAATGCCTAAATGATACATGTAAAGTCCAATGCATTTCACAAGGTGAACATAACCATGTGACCTCCATCCTGATCAAAAAATAGTCCCAGGAGCCACACTTGTGCTTTCTCCTAGTTACTCTTTCCTCTCTTCCCAAAAGTAACCACTATTCTGACTTTTAACACTGGAGCTTATTTCTTCTTTTTCTAAAATAATGGCATAACTTTTGTTCAACTTCATGTTTGTGAGATTCATTCATGGTGTGTGTAGCAAGTTTGCTCATTTCCACTGCTATATAGTATTCCATTATACATATGCTTACACCACAATTTATTTACCCATCCTCCTACTGGTGAACATTTGATTATTTGTGGCCACATGCACAGTCCTGCTATAAACATTCTTGCAACTGTCTTTTTGGTGTACAAATGCACTCAGTTATCTTGGGCATATACCAATGAGTGAGATTACTGGGTTCTAGAATATATTTAAATTCATCTTTAGTTGATACTGCCAGATAGCTTTCCAAGGTAGTTCTCCCGCCACCCTCCCTTTTTTAAAATTCTTCCCTAATAGCTGTTAGCTACTAGCATTCCACTTTGTCTCTATGAATTTGACTAGTCTAGGTACCTCATATAAGTGGAATCATATAGTAACTTATATGTCCTTTTGTAACTACCTTATTTTAGTTGGCAGCATGACAAGGTTCATTCATATGGTAGCATGTCAGAATTTCCTTCCTTTTTAACGTTTAATAATATTCTATTGAATGTATATACCACATTTTCTTTATTCATTCATTAGTCAGTGGACACTTGGGCTGCTTCCACCTTTTTGCTATTGTGAATAATGTTGCTATGAACATGGGTGTACAGATACCTATTTTAGTCTATGCTTTCAATTCTTCTGGGTATGTATCCAGAAGTAGAACTGCTGGATCATGATGTAATTTTTTGAGAACATTGTAGCTGTTTCATCCCATTTCATTTTAATAATTCTTCTATTCTGAACCAAACTCAAGTCTTTCATCTCAACATCTTATCCATCGTTTGGTGACATTCTAGCCTTTGTGTGTTCATTATCTGTGTGACGTGACTCAGGCCAGGAACAAGGGTAGAACATGGAGGAAACCCAGTTTCTATTTCTAGCTCTGCCACTAACTCACACAACTATTACATAAGAAATAAGAACCCTCACAGGCATCCTAAAGTTTAATTAGAAAACACAGAAAGTTAGAGTAAAAAGACAAAGCAAATTTTTTAACTCACTAGATTTTACACCTCAAATGCTTGTCTTTACACTTAAAAGAAATCACTCCAGCTAGAATGAGTCAGATCACTTTTACTGCATAGAAACTGTTTTACCTCTTTTTTTTTTTTAATCATCTTCAGAATCTAAATTTAACTATTACACATCTACTACTGTGTAAGGACATAAAGATTCAGAGAACTGAGGATTGAAAATCAAAGAGAAGGCAGGATTCTTTCTCTCTTGGAGAAACACAGTGTAACAACTCCTGCTCTTACATTTTTCTGCTCCAGCTGCTGCACCTTAGGATTCACCTTGGTGTTTGTATCAAGGTCACACTTCCCCAGGCTGCTCCCAGCCAATGAGTGAGCATGATGGGGCTCTAGAGCTGCTACATTCTTGCTCTCTGTAGTACTTTCCCAGTGGGCAATCTTTTCTTGGGAACGTCTTCTTCTCTTGGTGGACACTTTCTCAGAACTGTGCTGTGTCTAGAGGCTCTTGGTCTATCCTTCCTTCTCTTCTTTATAGGCATCACATGATCTAAAGGCTCTCCCTCGACTACTCCTGCCCCTTCTAGTTTATCCTTTATTGCGGGCATTTTCCCCAATAAATCTCTTGGAAATCTAATCTTGTCTTGGCATCTGCTTCTAAAAGGAGTTGATTCACCAAGGCAAGTGTAGGACCAGAGGAAACTAGTTATCATCATTCGCATCAACGGGGTCAGTTATTGGTCAAAGGGGTGAACCTGTGGCCCATTAGTCAACCTCAAACAGGTGGGGAGAGAGCATTGTGCAACAAGGAAATAAACTCTCACTTGCTTTAGGCCATGTTTCCTGACAGAGGATTCCTGGCTACAGTTGAAAAGAATGGGGCCAAGTGTTATAGTGAAACAGGAGGGAGAGAAAGGTTTGGAGGTGGAGTAGTCGGGCCTGAAGAGATTTGGAGTTTGAAATTTGGAGACCAGCATCATCCCTCAGGAGTCCATAAGTTTCCTATTCAAGTTGGGTTTTGATCCCTGGTAACCTAAGAGTCCTAATTATGCTACTCCCTTTTTTAATATCTTACCACAGATTCCGTTGGTTTTAGGTTAAAGCCTTAACTCCTCATATTCTAACATTTTGGTTAGAAAAGTTTCCAAGCCTACTAAAAACTTGCAAGAATAATAAAATCATTAACATTCCATTGTTCATCTCTCTTTCTCTATATACATACAAGTAGTTTTTGAGTCATCTGAGAATTAGTCAGATACATCATAATACTTCATCCCTAAATACCCTTAGAACAAAGGCAGTTTCCTATATAACAATACAATGATCACATTCAGAAATTTTAACCTTGATACAATATTATTATCTATACACAGTCTGTATTCAAATTTCTCTAATTGTCTCAATAATATCCTTTATAGTTATTGTTAGTTAGGTTTTTTTTGATCCAAGAACCAGTCAAGGATTACATAATACTTTTAGTGGTAATGTCTCTTTTGTCTCCTAGAACAATTCCCTAGCCTTTGTCTGTCTTTCAATACCTTGACATTTTGTAATAATCCAGGCAGGTAGGTTGTTTGGCAGAATGGATCTTAAATTTAATTTTCTGTTGGCCATAAAAAAAAAAGATGAATTGCTGCCATTTGCGACAATATGGATGGATCTTGAGGTTTTCATGCTAAGCAGAATAAGCCAGACAGACAAAGTTAAGAATCATATGACTTCACTCATATGTGAGCTATAAAATTGAAAGCAAAAAAGGAACAAAATAGACAAAGAAAGGAACAAAAACTCATAGACACAGACATAGTTTAGAGGTTACCAGAGGGTAAGGTTGGGGAGCGAGGTCGAGGAGGAAGGGGGGCTCAAATATATGGTGATGAAAGGAAAACTGAGTCTGGGTGGTGAGCACACAATGTAACACAATGTATAAAGAATAGTACACCTGAAACCTATATAATTGTACCAACCAATGTCACCCTAATACGTTCAATTTTAAAAATCTTGGGGAAGCCGGGATGGCTCAGCGGGTTAAGTGCTCACTTTGCAGCCCCGGGGACCGAGGATCGAATCCCAGCCCAGCCGGTGCGGACCCATGTGCTGAACTGGGGAGTGCCCCCAGTTCAGTTCTCACCGGGGTGAAGACCCTGGCCCAGTTCCTGCCCTGTGCAGCCCCGTGCCCACCTGTGGAATGAAACTATGTGGAAAAACGAATGATGTGCAACTATGGAGACTGTTCTGGGCCCTCCCCCTTCTCTCTGTCTCTGTCTCTGTATCTCTCTCTGTCAAAAACAATAAAAATAAATCTTTTAAAAAAAACAAAACCAAACAGAAGCAGAGATGAGAATCTATTTGTCTTTTACTAATTTGTCACACATTAAAGAGGTTAACAAAATTATAATACTATGCCGCTCATTACTTTTTTTGTTATGAAAAATATACGTCCTGGAGCCTGAACCTCTGCATACTGTCACACACTGATGCTGGGAGGATAATGCATCTTGACTTCAAGGGCAAGGGTAACAGAGCTTTGCATTTGGAACCCTCCAGACCTTATGCATTTCTCCATTTGGCTGATTTTAATCTGTAACCTTTCTTATAATAAACCATAACTATGAATATAAATATATATGTAGGTCTCTTTTTGTATCTACAGTGTCCCCTCGCCACTTCGCGCTTCATGTTTTGCGGCTTCAGTGCTTCGCGGGTTTTCCCCAAAACATTCATCAAAAAATAAAAATGAAAAAATACAACCATGTCGGCAGCCACATGGCGGAAAGGAGCGTTGTATCATGTGGATGCGGGAGAGAGAAGGATCCCTGCATGTCAGACAAAGAGATGAGGTGACTCAGAGTCCCTCCCACGGGCTCTCATCAAGGCGCGTGATGGGTTTCCGGGGCCACATCGACCCATGAGAAAATCCCTAGGGGCAAACCCTACTTCGCGGTTTTTCAGCTTTCGCGGAAGGTTCTGGTCCCCATTAACCGCGAAAAACGAGGGATCACTGTATACGTTACTTATGCTTACGTATAATAGATTCATTATATATTTTTAAATAAATGAATAAATATTTTTTAAATCTCTACTTTTAATTTTTAATATAATAAATATTGACTGCTATAACCCACATAATCAAAAGCCCTTTGGGGTCCTCAGTAAGTTTTAGAGTGTTACAGGGTCCTGAGATCAATGTTGCAGAAGCTCCATTTTATACACTCTATGAGAGCAGGAGTTACATCTATCTGATTACTATTCTATCTTACATAGGAGATATTTGAAAAGTAACTGGTAATATCTGTTGAAAAAGTGATTGACTGCATGAATGAATGAATGACATTCAAAATGGACCTTGCCAGGCATTGCAGACCAGAAGGAATAGTCTGATGAAAAGGAACAGAAACAAAAAAGTAAGGATTTTAGGAGAAGAGTGAGCAACTACGTATGTAGAGCAGAGAATATAAAATTAGGTTGTGGATATAAATAATCCTGGTTCCAACCTTTAGTAGCTAAGTCACGTTGGGCAAACCAACTATTCTGAGCTTCAGCTTATTAGCTGTGTGTATTAGTGCAAGTTACTACCTCTCTATGCCTCTATTTTTTTATCAGTAAAATGAAGATAACAGTACCTACCGAGGATGCTGGGATAGCTCAGCAGGTTGAGCACTTGCCTTGCAACGGCGAGGTCAGGGATCAAATTCCGGCCCCAGTCCATGCAAACCTGTCTGCTGAACTGTGGTGCAACTGGTAACCGCCAGGATGATGGCGAAGGTTCCCGCCTTCCTTGCAGGAGGCCCCCAGGTCGGTTCCTGTCCTGCACAGCCCCACATCCACCTGTGTGGAATGAAACTATGTCACAGCTAATGATGTACAACTGTGAAGACTGCTCTGGGTCCTCCCCCACCCTTCTCTCTCTCTCTCTTTCTCTCTCCTCTCAAACAATAAAACAAATCTTAAAAAAAAAAAAATATATATATATATATATATATATGTAATAGCACCTACTTCCTATGTTTATGTTGACAATAGTAAAGTGCTTAGGGTTCGACGTGGCAGCCACTAACCTCAAGTGGCCATTGAGCACTTGGTATGTGGCTAGTGAGACTGAGAAACTAAATTTTTCATTTTCTTTCATTTTAATTGATGGGAATTAAAATTTTTAATTGAATCTGTTTTGTCAATATGGAAAAGAAGAGAAAAAATGATTTTTTTGGTATTTGATTCAGGTATTGGAAATCATTTAAGTATGTTTGGAACAACTTGGATATGTGAATCTATCTTTTCCAATGTAGTTTCATGAAATATAAATACAGATCCACTACTATTATTTCCAATGAAAATTTAGTATCCAAGTTGAGATGTGCTGTTGGTGAAAAGTGTATAGTGGGTTGCAAAGACTTAATACACACCAAAAAAGAACATAAAATATATCATAAGTTTTTATATTAATCACACACTCACTGATAAAATATTGCATTAAAATCAATTTCACCTATTTCTTTTTACCTTTTTTAATGTGGCAATTTGAAAATTTAAACTTATGCATATGGCTCATATTATATTTCTATTGGACACTGGACAGTACAAAATGTTAGTGATTGCTGTTTTATTGCTTTCTGTTCTACAGAGATAGCATTTACCTTACAAAATCCTGGGATAAAATGAGAGATTATATAAAGCTCTTAGCACTGTGTAGGGCACATTAATAGGAGCTCAGTAAATGGTGCCTGTCATTGGTAAGAAGAGAGGCCATCATGTGTTCAAGGATGATAGAATTAGAAAGCTAGGTGGGTGTTACATATGGTAGAAAGTTTTGAAAATCTGGCTGCAAAGTTGGTGTTTAATTCTCTTTGCAACCGAGAGCCAAGAAGTACATGATCAGAGATGTGTTTTAGAAAGATAACTCTGACAGCACGTACTCTCAGTGGGGGTACATGAGTTTTAGCAATAGTTCTAAGCACTTCAGAGCGAGGTCTGCTGAGTCGGTTGGGTTATCAAGCTGAGACATGCTGTCTGGGGTCACAAACCAAGTTTCAGTTTGAATGAGGAGTCTGGTTTCATAAGAAGTTCGTAAACCAGCTTCGTGGGCAATTCTGAAAGAAAAGTTTCTTGGGCATTTTTGAAAAGTGACAGATAGCATCTTCAGCTTAAGCAGATCTGCTCCTCCTGTGACTTCCAAATTGTGTACATTTTTGTGAATTTACACACTCAAACACATAAAGTCTCACTGTAATTTAGTTTGTATACATGGGATAAAAGGCTCTTTTACAGTTTTTACAAAAACTTTCCTAGCATAGGGAATATAATCAGTGGCATTGTAATAGCAATAAGATGTCAGATGCCTGATGGATTGGGGGTTATTATCACTCTGTGAGGTGTGTAAATATCTAATCAGTATGTTCTTTTGTACACTTGAAACTAATCATAAAAAAAACAATAATTTCTCATCTCAAACACCTGATCAGGTCTCCAAGTTCCTCTTTTGTATAAATTAGCCCATCCGTCCCTAGGAAATACCAAGGTACTTAAACAAGCAATTCTGATATCCTCTCTGCAGCACGGCCCTTAGATCCAGCTAAGAGGACATTGTTCCAGCCCCATGCCTTTGAGGGCCCTGGGAGGGCCTCTTTTCTGTTGCACTCCATTCCTTTATGTGGCACTGAAAAAACTCCACAAAACATAGTGGCTTAGAATGAGAAATCCTACCTTTCATGGTTTCTGTGGGTGGTGAATACAAGAGTAGCCTAACTGGGTAATTGTGGTTCAGGGTCTCTCATAATGTTGCCATCATATAGCTGCTGAGACTACAATCATCCGAAGGCGTGCCTCTGACTGGAGGCTATACTTCCCAGGTGGTTTGCTCACAGAGCTGGCGAGTGGGTTTTGGTTGCTACGTATATTCGAGGAGCTTGGAGCCTCTCCACATGGGAGGCTTCCTCACAAGATGGTGGCTGGGTTCTGAGAGACTGAGTATACAAATGGACAGTGGCTAGACCATATACCAAAATAGAACTCTGACTTAAAATATGCAACAACCAGCCCAGGAAGTCAACCATAACCTCTGTAACAGTAAGTTTAAAAGGTCCAGGACTTAATGGACAGCTTCCCTCATTTTTGCCCCTGTTTCCGAAAGACCAACCAGAGAAAGCAAAATGCGCTCCCCTAAGCAATCACATAGGATGCCCCGTGCCCAGTGTGCCACCCTGGAGCTTTGCCACACTTCCAAGCAGGGCATACCTGCAGCCTTCTCTTTTCCCCACTGTGTAGCTTTTCCACTTCTCTGCCCGCCTTTGGATCTCTGTAGAACAAGTCAAGGAGGCTGACTCCCATACTTCACAAGTTCTGAACTATGAATAAGTGGCCTTTGCTTGTTCTCATTTGGGTGGTCTTCATTTATATCCACAGTTCCAAAGGCTAACGTTCTAAGTATGTGTGTGAGAGAGTGAGTATGTATGCGTGTGGGGAGCAGAAGCGCCACGCAGAAGAATGGAACTTCAAGGACAATGAACATTCCGACATGGTCTTGCATTGGACACCACAAATGTTAGGGGTGCACAAGACTACAGTTTACATAGTTTCTTACTCTGAGAAAGGAAAAGAGATACATGCATGCTATGTTGCATTATTATTGTAATGAAAACACTGGATTCCACCGCATATGTCAGACCCAATGTAATGGTGTAAATTGGGTAGAGAACCTTGCTCAGCCTCAAGGTGTACTTTATAAACAGAGAGCATTTTTCAAGACGAAAAAGCTAGTGTCGCTATCAGCTGCACATAAGAATGTTTTAAGGAGCCAGCTGGGGTTCCTGAAGAGAAAAGGCTAATACACGGAACAGGCTTTGAAATAAGGTGCCGTAATTGGCACTGTTGGCGCTCACCTCGTCCCCTTTAAAAGGCTGAAGCATCCACCTCTCAGCTGCTTTGAGTGTTGGTGGTTAATAGTTCAAAGCTTATCCCGTTCTCTAAAGAATTGCCCTTGGCTGGCAGGAGCCAATTCATGCAGGAGGTTACTCCCCAACCTCCCCAGCTAACTAAGGCCAGTCCCCTCCTCTCAAGATGGGACACTTTATGGTGTTAGTTATGGTCCTCAAACCTTCTGGATCAGGCCAAGTTTAGACTTTACCTGAAACCACATCTTTGCTTAACTTCTCTCCCCCGCCCCCGGCCTATCCTAATTCACCTCCTCCCCTATAGGTTTCCCCTAAGAGTGTTCTCCCAATAAATTCTGAGATCTGAATACTTGTCTCAGGCTCTGCTTCTAGGAAAGCTGGCCTCAAATAAGCGAACTTGATAAGATGCAAGGACTGAAAATTAGTATCTTTCACATCTGCCTCCTGAAACCCAAGAAGGAAGATGGGGATAGAGCTGTCTTCATCATTATTTCCATACTTTGTTTATCTATACTTGCTACCTCCATCCACAATTCAGCTTCAGGTTTCCGCACGGAATAAAGTGAAGATGGAAAGGAAGGAAAAAGATGTTTCTTTTCTTAAAAGCGTATTCATATCATTGTAATCTGGCACTGATGTTCCCTGGTGGAATGGATGTCCAAATGCTAATTCTTGTTTTCCTCTGGGACAGTTTTTGAGTTCCCTAAAGATAATCCCTTCCTGTTTCAACACACACAGAGCCTTCAACTGCAATGTCCTGGTATGATGATGCCCCTTCCTGCTGGCCGTTTATGATGCCCCCTTACCACCCTCCACCCTCTTTTTGCCCAGGTCACTCCACCCCAGGAAGGATGCTATCTTAGGAAATGTCCTTTGCAAGACAACTTATAGCAGAATCCCTTCCCAGGGGTCCATATCTTTGCGGGACCCCTTCCTCCAAAAAGCAACTTCCCTTCTTATGCCACTATTTTTCTGCTCTGGTCTCTATAGCTACAGTCTTTCTCTCACCTATAGATTTTTCCAGATGTGTGTCAGGGACCTTCCCTTATATCCTTAAAACTTAGGAAACTTGGGCCAAGCTCTCTGGGTAGTTTGCTTGACACTGTTCTCCTTGCTTGGCTTAAAGTGATACAGAAGTAGCTCCGTTCCCTGGGAGGTGGGAATACCACAGTCCTCCAACAGCTTTCTCTACCTCCCCACCCTCCCCCCGCAAAATGCTTATTCTCCTCCATGTAATCTTCAACCTCCCTGACTCTGGCAGAACCAGGTTCTGGCCACCCACTTTGCAACATAGATGGTCTAGCTGACACACATGGGACTATAAGGATACTTGACCTCTACTGTTTTCAGTTCAGAGGCCTCAGCTAAACAAACTGAGCTTTTAACATCCTGTTATATACGATAATAACAACTAAGTTTATGTCAAGCCTACTATGTGTCAGTTACTGCTCCAAACCATTTTTCTGAATTAAATCACCTTAGCCTCACATTGCTCGATGGGTAGGCACAAATTGTTGTCTCTATTTTATAGATTTGAAAACTGAGGCACAGAGGGGTCAAGGTTATCCAGGGAGTAAGTGTTGAGAAAAATAGACCCAAATGACATCTGATCCCCGATACATATGCTCTAAGTCACCTTCACAGATTGCCTCATCAGAATGCAGCTGCAGCTCCTCACACTCTAGGCTGGATCTGTTACTCGGAGGGTGACTTCTTTCAAGTGACTCCTGAAATAGCAACCCTCGTGCACTATGTTCCTTGAAACATTCTACTCTTTTCTACCTGATGTATCTTTAAACAAAAATGCTTGTCAGCTGCTGGCACATGAAGAAGGTCACTACCAGTTTTCCATAAGTTAAAAAAATATATTTTGGGCTGTCCTTTGGAAAGTCTCTTTTTCCAGATCAGCGAGTTCTCCAGCTGACCCAAGTTCTCAAGCCCATATGGTGGCTGCTGATGAGAACCTAGATTCCTGACTACACAGAACATGGCCCTTCTGCCTCTGTGACTTTGGGTTGAAGATCAAACTGCCCTTGGCCGGGGCAGCTGAGAGCTTGTCTACAGTGTGAGAAAGACATTTTTTGGCACTCCGTTCTTTTTCGGTTACTTTTGTCCATAGTCCCCTGACCTTATGGGTCTTTGTGGAGGTAACACAATGTGAGCCAATGTTGTAAATTCTGCAGAGATTACCTGGACTTCTAGACAAGGTGGCAGAGCTAGCAGATATAAACCAACCCTGCTCCAAATACACAGAAAGGCTATATATATATATATATATATATATATAGAGAGAGAGAGAGAGAGAGAGAGAGAGAGAGAGCCTCCCTTCTTTTTTCACCATTCTTGGCCCAAGGCAGCTACTCAGTCTCCCTGGTTGCCAGGCTGACAAATTTCATTGCCCATGGCTTTACATTCTTCAGAATGGAGCAGCAACAAGACAGACAAAGCACTCTTGCCAACATGAATGACTTCTCACAGCATAACTTTGATTCTACATTATGATTAAACTTCCTCTCCCCACCAGAAGAAAGGATAGAAGAAGATAATGAGGGTTCAAGGACTCTGAAATGCATTGCACTATGCAAATATTTTACTATAAATGTATCGTCATTTTGGAAAGAAACTGTCTGTGATTTCTATAATTTGGACACAACTCTGCTGTCCACATTGACAGTACAAGGGGCCCCTGATACGCATAAACTTGATGTCACAGGAAGACTTGGCAATGACACGTAACAATTTGCCTTCTTAGAATTTCAGAGTGCGATTTGAAAGGCCCAGGTAGAATTATTCAAAACCTACTTGTTTTTCTTAAGATTACTTTAAAAGTCCTCCTAGTGGATGCTTATCACCTGCTTGACTTGGATTCTGGTAATAATGATTGTCTCACTGAAAAGAACTGTTGGAAGGAACAGCTATCCCCAGCTTTCCTGACCTCTGCCTCTGACCATTCACAACCCTGCTCAGCCTTGGAGCAAACAAAGGCGGCCAGACCACCCAGCTGCTGGTGCTCAGGGGCTTCTCACTTCACTGGAAACTGTGGCCTCAACTACCAGGTCATAAGGATGTCCTCCAAGGTGCTCCGCAGAGAAACTAAAGCAAGCGAGGGGAGAAGATAGGCATAAAGTTGGGGTCTGAGGCAAAGGGAAGAAGTAAAGCTGTGATTGGGTGGCAGGCAGATACAGAGAGAGAAAGAAGAAAGCTTTTTTAAAAGCTATCCTTTAAAATGGGAGGTTGGGGTAGGAAACACTGTGGCATACTTCAGACACGTGACAGGCATCCTTCTTCAATACCCGGATGAGGCGGCATGGGGTGGGACACCCCCACAGAGCAGCAGGCTGGAGGCCCAGCTCTGCCTCTTACCAGCTGGGAGACTGAGGGAGGGCCACTCAGTCTCACTGAGGACCAATTGCTTCATATAAAATGGGATTATTATGGCGTGGCTCCTTCTAGCAATAAAACTGTAGTATTTAACTTTCCTACTTTCAATTTACTGTATTTTTCCATTGAGATATACTTGACAGAACACTGCACTCATTTTATCTTCCTCTTTATTTTATTTTATTATGGTTTGAGAGAGAGAGAGAGAGAGAAGAGGGAGAGAAGGGGGGAGGGTCCAGAGCCGTTTCCATAGTTGTACATCATTAGTTGTGCTATAGTTTCATTCCACACAGGTGAACGTGGGGCCGTGTAGTGTGGAACCAAACCAGTGGCCTCCTGCATGGGAGGTGAGAACCCCTGCCACCGAGCCACCCCAGTAATTACCAGTTGCCCTGCAGTTCAGCATATGGGGTAGCATGGGCCAGGGCCAGGGGTCTAAACCCCAGGCCTCGCAATTGCAAGGCAAGCAGTCCACATCACATCACCCATGCATCGCATTATGTGCTCACCACCCAGCATCAACTCCCCTTCCATCACCATATATCTGGTGCCCACTCCCACCCCACCGCCCTCCAAACTCTCCCTTCACTCTCCTCCCCCTTCTCCAGGTAACCACCCTATCTTCCTTCTTAAACATGGTTTCAAGATGAATACTTAGGGAAAGCTGGGATGGCTCAGTGGGTTAAGCACTCACTTTGAAGCCCTGGGGACTGAGGATAGAATCCCGGCCCCAGCCCAGGCAGACCCATGTCCTGAACTGGGTGTGCCCCAATTCAGTTCTTGCCGGGACCTATGTGGGAGGCTCCCAGCCCAGTTCCTGCCCTGCGCAGCCCCGCACCCACCTGTGGAGTGAAACTATATGGAAAACTAATGTCAACTATGGAGACTGTTCTGGGCCCTCCCCTTTCTCTCTGTCTCTCTCTGTCTCTGTTTCTCTCTGTCAAAAATCAATAAAATAAATCTTAAAAAAAAAAAAGATCAATACATAAAAGAATTCATGAGCAGCAAAAACAATGAATACTTAATGATATGCATGTTCAGTTGAAATGAAGATGTGTGATAGTGCATATTATATGAATATGTTATCCATCTAGATGATCCACAGGCACCTCAGACTCAGTGTCTGTAAGAATTTATCATCCTTCCCTTTAAATTCACTCCACAGGGAAGCCGGGATGGCTCAGCAGGTTAAGCACTCGCTTTGCAGCCCAGGGGACCGAGGATTGAATCCCAGCCCCGGCCTGTGTGGACCCATATGCTGAACTGGGGAGTGCTTCCCATGCAGGAGGCCCCCAGTTCAGTTCTTGACCCCTGCCCCCCACCCCAGGTTCAGCCCCTGGCTCAAGGGGGCGTGTCTCCCATGCAGGAGGCCCCCAGCCCAGTTCCCACCCTGCATGGCCCCCACCCACCTGTGTGGAACAAAACCATGTAAAACACTGATGATGTGCAACTATGGAGGCTGCTCTGGGCCCTCCCCCTTCTCTCTCTCTCTCTCTCTCTCTCTCTCTCTCTCTCTCTCTCTCTTGCTCTCAAATACAAATAAAATAAAAATAAATGAATTCACTCCACCTCCTGCATTGCTTGCGTTAGCTGATGACACCATGGTGCCTGTATCACTTTGGCTACAAAACAGAGCCTCTGTCTTTTTTCTTACCCTCCACACTCATAGGTCATCAGGTCCTAATAAGTTCACCTTCCTACTTTTTTCAGATACCTTCTCTGAGAAGGGGGTAAGGGACACAGCACTCGGATTCATCTTTGCTTACCTAGACCACTGCCCATGTTCATCTTACCCTCCACCATTCATTGTCCATGCTGCCGCCCTAGTAAGTTTTCGGAGCCACTACTCACTTCCCTGTTCCAAACCATCCACTGGCTTTGCTCACACTCTTCCCTGGAGTTCTTTGCCCCACCTGCCATGCCACCCCTGTCTGGGCCCTTCATCAGGCTAACTTCCTCTCATCCTTGAGACTCAAGAAGCTTGTCTGTGCTCCCCCCTCTCCTGTGAGGCTCCACCAGGTAGCCTCACTATCTCACTCCCCTTTGCATAGTTGTGTTATTGCACTCAAGTACCTCGAGTTGTGACTTCCCAAGAATAGATGAAAGCTGTGGACTCCCTGAGAATAGAGGTGTTCCATCCCTGTCACCTAGCAGAACTCCTGGCCCATCTTAGATACTTAAAAACTTTAACTCATCCATGTTTTCTCTGAGTCCAGAAATGTCATTAATCTGAAACAGAACATAGTCATGACCCAGCCACCTTCATCTGTTCAGTGCAGTCAGACAGAGGTAGATTGTAACACAAGCCCAGTGCCTCCAACAGATGCCAAGGTCTCCATTGGGCATTTGCATCTGCATGTGACTGACACTGAATTGGGTCAAGCTGGTGCTAACCACCCATTTGAAGCAGAGCCATTCTGACAGCCATTTCTGTTTCCAAATGAACACTACGTATGGCAGATGCTACGTTAAGATAATTATTTTATGCAAAATGTGATTAATTTGCCTGTATACTTTCCCTAAAATGATTCTGTATAAAGCAGTTTATTATTTTGGCTTGGCCAAGAGGATTTTTCTAGCATGGAAAAAAAGAAGTGCTCCAGAAACCTTGCCAGAATTTCCAAATATCACTGAGTCTTCAAATACGGCACTACACTGATCAATTTTCTGACTTTCACTTACATAGTTGACACAATGTCTTTGCATATCACCTCCTTCCTTAGACCTCATTTGCTCCATTTGCAAAATAAAAGGGATGAATTAAATTATTTTTAAGATCTTGTTCCAGCTTTGAAATTAGACTATTTCCAAGATTTGTATTTATTATTTTACTTTCATTTGGTCTTTTGCTTTAAGTCAACTGGTGATCTAGAAATTTAGCAGTAAAATAAGTAAATTAGGAAATTATTCTTATATAGGATTGATTTGTTGTTGTGTAGGATTTACCTTTAAATATAAAATTTCACTAGTTCATTCAAAAAATATTTTGGTTACAAATACTTGGCCTGCACACTGCCTGTATTACAGAAAGCAACATTCATCTCCAGGACTGGCTATATAATGTGTGGAAACTAGTACAAAATAAAAATGCTGGACCTGTTGTTCAAAAATTAGTAAGAATTTCAAGATGGCAACAGCAGAGCATTAAACCAAGGCTGGGGCTTCTCTAAGTATGGGGCCCTGTGTGACTGCTAGCCCATATCATCTCTATGTATATAACTTAGTTAAACAACAAACATGTCAGTTAGTGCTAAATATGCCTAAACATCTTCCCCAAACTTAATCTCAAATAAATCCAACAAGAAGTAATAAAGATGAACCCAAGGGAACTGCTCACTAGAATTTTGGCCACAATCTAATGTCCTTTAAGCCCATTCAATGAAAAAGCCTTGTCCAGGTTGGCCATTGACTCATTGATAGGACCTTGGATGATTCACGGGACTTCCTGAGCACTTAGCCCTCTCCTCTGTAAAATAAAGGAGATGATGTTTGGCAGTAGGATTCCATCAATCTTTGCTTGCTTTCTGTTCCACGCCTCGTTTCCATGGCCATGCAATTATTTTTTTACTTATTACTGAATTATAACATATATACAAAACAGCGTTCATATCATATGTGTATATCTCATTGAACTTATCAAAATAAACACATCCATGTAAACAGCTTTGTGATAAAAAAAAAAATAGAACGTGATCAGAATCTCAAAAGCTCACCTCATACTCCCAACTTCCACAAGGTTGACCACCATCCTGACTCTTAATATCATATATTAGGTTTGCTTGCTTTTGAACTTGAAATAAATGGAATCATACTGTATGCATCTCACTTCTTTGACTCCATATTATGTTTTGAAATTCATCCACATGGTTGTAGATCATTTATTCCCATTGATACAGTATTCTGTTGTTAAATAAATGATAGCTGAATTCCCATTCTATTGATGATGGACATTTGGATAGGTTTCATTTCTGGCTGGTCATGTGATGTTATAATTTACTAAAACTTTCCACCATTCCTAATTCTCAATAATTTTCATAAGATTTAAAATAAGTGTACTTTCTTTGATTTTATAAGCAATGAGTTTGAATTGCCCTTGTACAGGGACTTCAAAAAGCCTTGGACTTTTTAATTCTAGAAATGAACAACAAGGAGAGAATTTTCTTGTTCCTCTTCCAGATCAGCTTCTGCTTGGCATTTCACAGTCAGAGGTGAAGTTTCCTAGCATGTAGAAGAAGCAATTGTTGTCATTGTTCATTAGCATCTGACCAAACTCTGTCAGATGATGACAGAAATGACTTCTAAATGTACCAGGAGAGCGCTCCAGGCTGAGGAAGGCTGTAATAGAGCAGACCTAACCAGACCAGGGGCTAGCTGAGTGATGGGAACAGGTCCCACTTGCCAGGGGCTACAGGCACTTGTATTATGATGGACAAGACATAAGAGATGGCGGTGGTAGATGGGAGAAAGTGCTACAGGCAGGCATGTGAAATACTGTCTCAAGAGATATGGGAATAGAAAAAACAAATCAAAACAATAGACTATGTTTGTCAATCGAGTCAGGTGGTCTATGGCTGGGAAGTTCAGCAAAGAATAATACATAGTTCCTCTTCAGAAGGGACTCAATAATGGAAGATTTGAAGGCAGGCCATCCTTTCACAATCTGGTCAGAACTGGGAGGCACTGCTGGCCACTGGCATACCTCCAACCCCGAAGAAACTAGCAAGAGCTAGAAAAGACCAGACAAGTGATTGCAACTCCAGGCAGGTTACCCAGACAAGGGCTCAGGTAGTCTTTCCTGGGACCTATCTGGTACCTTGTTACTAGCAGTAAGAGTCAGAGTAGACTTAGCAGTATGATGGAACAGTGATATCATTTACTAATCCAATAAACAAGTATTGATGTCCTAGCACATGCTAAGTATTGCACTACTTGATTGTTGTGAACAAAACATACATGGTCATTACATCAGTTAGGATGCTTTTGGTTCCAAGTAACAAAATATCTAACTAAAAGTGCCTTAAACAATAGGGGTTAATTAGTACTCTCATATACAAGGTCTGGAGATAGGCTTGTCCTAAGGTTGGCTGAGTTGTTCACCAATGCCAGGACTCTGGCTGAATTTTTCTTCAATTTCCCTCATGGTGGCAAGGAGGCTGCAGTAGCCCCACTAATTATACCTTCACATAATAGTCCTAGAAGTAGGAAAAAATAAAACAACTTCTTGTATGTCTACATATTTTTTTAATCTGAGAGAAAAATCTTTTCCTAAAGCTTCTCAGCTGAATCGTTTTTCTATCAAATGGGTCACATGATCAAAACTAAGCCAATCACTGGAAAGGAAAATGGGATGACCACAATTGCCTAGCCCTAGACCAATCATAAAGCAAGCCCTGAGCTTGCTATACTGTGCCCTGATACCTGAACAAACTCAGGGCCGTGTCAGTGAGGAAGAAGAGGGATTGCTGTGACTTGAGACAGTCGAAAACTGCAATCACTACCCAAACTCCTGACAAAAAGGTTCCTTTCAACTACCTTGGGGCCTGGACGGGTCCCAGAGTTTGGAGATCTCTTTTACAAAACAAAATCATAGTGAGTACTCTCTCTGGGTAAGCAGGTATGGGGCTTCCAGCTATGAGCCCTGAAAAGATGCAATCATCAAATCACTCACCTTTTCAAGCTCTACCCAAACAGATTTCTCATAAGGACTAGCCCATGTTTAATCCATCCTGATCTTTCTAACTGTGGCATCCAGAGGGGTGGGGGTACTATGGAAACAACAGCTATTTTCTGGGCCTTTAGAAGTTTGGCAGGTCCTAACTTTAGATTCTACCACCTCTCCTTGAATCTATTTACACTTTTGGCTTATACAACCTCCTGGAATAGTAAACAAATTATGACCCACGGGTCAAATCTGCCACCTATTTTTGTATATAAAGTTTTATTAAGTTCATAGTAAATTAAATAGGCCTAAATTTCCTTTGCTATCCCTATTATTTTAAAGTAAAGTGTCTCATCCCTTTTTAATATGGGCCACAGTTCTAGGACATCTCATGAACTAGTTGCCTTTTTTGATTACTATTTATCTCTATCATTGGCTGGTAGTTATTGAATGCCCTTATGTGGCTAGTGGTATACAAAGCACTTCATACACATTTCTCATTCAATATTTAAAACAACCCAGGGAGGCATACGCTATTTTCCTTCACTTTGAAATGAAGCATTGGAGACCTGGGTAAGGTAGAGAGCTGTGCCAAGGCCATTCATCAGTTGATTGAGTAGCAGAGACAAGACTCAAACTTGGGCCTGTCTGATCAAGCCTACATGCTAAGAGCCATGTATACAAAATTATTCACATTTCTTTTTTTTTTTTTAATATATTTTTATTTATTTATTTATTTTGACAGAGGGGAGAGAGAGAGAGAGAGAGAGAGAGAGATACAGAGACAGAGAGAGAACTGAACTAGGGGAGCTCCCAGTTCAGCACATGGTTCCACACGGGCCGGGGCTGGGATTCGATCCTTGGTCCCCGGTGCTGCAAAGTGAGCGCCTAACCCACTGAGCCATCCCGGCTTCCCCTATTCACATTTCTTGTAAACTATTTTTATATTTTATTTAGTTGTAAGGAAAAAATCAGAAAGTTAGTGATTATATCTGGGTATAAAAATATGGCTAGTTTTTATTTTCTTCTTTATCCCTCAATTTTCTACAGTAAAAATGTGTTACTTTTATAATCAGGAATTAACAAGATTGCTAGGTCCATAAAAGGTCATGGCAAACGTTCAAAAGGAAACTACAGAATATAACTAATTAGTGTTTTGTAATATGTGAGGAAATACGGAATAATGGTAATAAAATGATAACACATGATCCAAAACACAAATGATGACACCAGCAGGTGGTTTCTCTCTCTTCTTTGCTTCATTCTGCATTGTTGGTGCTGGAGACATTGCGGAGGACACTCTTCTCTAAGGTCCCCAAATAGCTACCAGCAGTTCCTATAGCTAAATGTTAACAGGTTTAAATCTAGAGGGAGAAGAACTAGTACTGTTCCTCTCAATTTCAGCAGAAACCTTGTCCCAGCTCATTGGCTTTGAGTAGGCCTTATTTCCAAGACAAAACCAATTTGGCCAAGTACATGTGTTGAATAGATTGTTCTTTATTTGAATCAGTTCCTCTACCCTCAGTTGTAAAGTAGGACCAACTCTTCAGGAAATACTTGGGTTAAATGTGTGAAGGAGACTGTTTTCCAAAGGAGAAAAAGGTGTTAGATAACAAAAGTTCATGCCCAGAGTTCTGATTGCAGATAAGACGGAGTAAACACATGCCAACTTTTCTCTTCCACTGAATTTAACAACAAAACGTAGACAAATAGTATGTTACAGGTATTCAGAGTCTGTAAATATCAGCAGGCAGATTGAAGAAGAATACCAGAATTTAAGATAATACCTAGTTGGTGGTAAGTTTAACATTCTCCCCCTCAGGCACCCTTTGGCCTGAAATCAATGCAGCCTGAGACACAAAAGTGAGCGGTGTGATGATGCAAACAGAGGTCCATGAGTATCCCTCTAATTCAGGACATGGAGAAAAAAAAAGGTATCCCTTAAACCTCAGAGACAGTAAAACAAATCCCCTAGTTTTTATTTTTCCTTGTGTTTTCTCTGACCCCATTTCGCATCAATCCAGTGGTAGGTGCATAGCAATAAAAAATAAATAAAAAATAAAAAGGAAAAGGAGGTATTCTGAGGGAGGGGAACCTTTCTCAGGGCAACAGCAGTTCCAACAGAGCAGGCCAAATCCCAGTAATTTTTTTTTCTTCTCTTTTATTCTTTCAATACAGAAGCATAATCACAGCAGTGGCTGTTTCTGGTCAGGGGACTGAAAAAGGGGAGCTCTAGGGAACCAGGAATTATCTAGGAAATAGTGGGAAAGGGGCTCAGAAAGCAACCCCATATATCTGCTTATGAACTCTGTCCCTGCCCTGGAGGTGGTCACAGTCTAATGGCTGAAGGTCACAAATCATGAGATTAGTGGTGAAGGCAGGAGGTCATAGATTCTACTATGTGGGGTGTTAATACACACGAGTTTTCAGTTTGAACTTCACTGGAGAGCTTTAGAAAGCTCTTCCCATCAGAAATTCAAAAGGATTGAACGAGAGAAGGTGTTTGGCAAGGGAGACTATCAAAGAGTAAAGTAAAAATACATCTGAGGGGAAGCCGGATGGCTCAGTGGGTTAAGCGCTCACTTTGCTGCGCCGGGGACCGAGGATCGAATCCCGGCATGGGCCCGTGCAGACCCATATGCTGAACTGGGAGCTCCCCTAGTTCAGTTCTCTCTCTGTATCTCTCTCTCTCTGTATCTCTCTCTCTCTATCTCTCTCTCTCTCTCTCTCTCTCTCTCTCTCTATCAAAAATAAATAAATAAATAAATAAATATTAAAAAAATACATCTGAGAACAACAGGTAGGAACTAAAAATATTAAATAAAAAAGTGCATTTCAGCACTAAAATTCAATAATTTTTTGGTTTAATAATACTAATATTTGCTTAGTAGAAGCCCATAGGGAGCCCACATTAGAAGATAGAGAATAATTTGTAAAGGGCAATATGTGAGTAGATGAATTTATAATGTTTAATAAGGCTGCTTAAAAACAGTTTATTATCTTAGCAATATTATTTAAAATATAAATCTGAAGAATCTCAGAATACAGGGCTTATTAAGTAAATTAAAAAAAAAAAAAGAGTATCTCTCCCTTTCCTAAATTTGTCTACATGCAATTTGCTCTTATCTTGCTCTCTTGTATGGTTTTTGCCTTGTAAGTGGGGACTGTTGTCTAGTTAACAAGTGGAAATTTGTAAAATGATTTGGTTTTCTCATAGGGTAAACCAGAGTTATACATAAGCCTAATGAAAATAATTATCAAGTGGTTATAACTGATAAGTTAGATTACTTATCACACTCATATCTAATATTAGAATAAAATTAGAAATAACTTTCAGAAAAATTCAAATCTGCCACATTACCCATATAGTCCCAGGGAGAATAATCATAAATAACCAGATATATGGTTGAAGGCTTTCCTGTAACCCCATTCCTCTCAGCTCACTGAGTTTGAATGACTCTGTTAAACAAATAGGCCTTCAAACAATAGATCCCCTAAAAATATGGGTAATCATGGGAAAAGTAAAGAATATCTCCTTTTCTCTATCTGTGGAATTTTAAAATATTGAGGTCCCATCATAGCCTATTTCAAAATATTAAAAGATGTGATAAAAAACCTCCTTGGACAATGTTTCAAAGTTGGTTTTACTCATAATGTATAGTGGTTCTCATGAGGGTTGGTTCCAGGGTGCCTCCAGATACCAAAATATGCTAATGTTCCAGTCCCTTATACTATTGGATGGTGTAGAACAATGCGTACAGTCAGTCCTCTGCATTCATGAATTCCCAACATTGTTTTCAATACGCACTTGGTTGAGGGAGGGCAGACAGTCTTATCGATTTACACTCCATATTACCATCAACCATGTTACCATACTGATTATAAAGAGGAATGGTATTTGTGGATGGGACTTGGAAAATTATACACATTTTGAAATTTTTTCTTAAAAAAAAAAATCTATGAAATTGCTTTCTTTGTCCAGTTCTTACTAATTTGTAGTTGGGTCTTTATAGTCTCAAGTAAAACTCAGTAGAGTTCAAAAAGTATGAGCAACCTTAATGCCACTGGTTTGGCTCATCTATACTTAAGATGCTTATTCCTTTAAACTACTCTGGTCTATAGCCTGCATGGCACCTGGAGGGCCCTCTCATCTCAGTCCTGGTCTAACTGAATCCAACATTCCCTCATAGGCTGTTCTCTAGTTGCTTTGATGCAACAACTTTCTGAACAAGTTCTCTCCTCCTGCAAACCCTGACAACACGCATGCATCCATGGTCCCCGAATAGCTATAGCACATAATTTAGCATCTTACTGTGCAAAGATACATGTATTAACATGTCAGATGTGGTCCCACACTCCTACTTGTTGGGAGAAGGAAGAATCAACAGGGCATAGGGATATGTTCTAGAAAGTCATAATGGCAGGAGGGGTGGTGGTTCAGAGCAAAAATGTGATTATATGCTTAACAAAAATAACACGTTTTAAAACGGTTAGTTTATCCTGACTAAGACAAAGCAATGCTGTCTGTTGCCATGGCAGCCTTTACTGAGGTCCTGTTCTTTTGTACTAGGGCCACAGATAATCCTGGCTTTTAGTTTTGAAGTAAGAATCCATTTATACCCCAGTTGAAACATTTAAATCCTAGTTTATAAGCCTTTAAATAATGAAATGTATAAATGCATTGAATCAATTAAGAAATATTCTGAGATACTATTTAAGAATATTTGCTATTCACCATCGCTAAGTACTTAACAGCAATCTATTCCAAATATTTATTGTGTGCCTCCACAGCAAAGCCCTGTGGTAGACTCAGAATGTTTAATTCACAGCTCTTACCCTTCAGCATTTCATAACCCCAGAAAGAAGAAGGAGAGAGCTACAACATGAGCAGTAAGTGCTGCCACTGGTTATGGAAGAGAGTTATAAGATATCGGAGGAGGGCCTGGATAATTCTGGTTTAATGGGAAAATAAGAAATGATTTCACAAAGAAGTTAGTGTAAAGACATAGAAGAGAGGAAGACAAGAAGAGAACTATATATGGAAAGGTTCAAGAACAAGGTTGGCTCTACCTCACAAAGTCCAAGGAAGGAATGGTTTTAAATCAGAAGGAACATGGACTGTCCTATAATGATGAAGACAAAAATGATGAATACTAAATCGTGGTCCCTGGATTTAGACTTCTGACCAGTTTAATGGAAGGTCCAACTTCAATTGAGAGGTGGAAACAAAAACCATTTGTAAAACAACCCCAGAATTAAAAAGATATGTTTTATAATGAGAGAGAGTCAATTCTAGTTGAGGGCATAATGAAAGGATTTGGAGTAAGAGAGACAGAAATGATAGTAGTCAAATCAGAGGAAGCAAACCAGGTTGAACTGACAATGAGCAGAGGGAAGAAAACCCTGGGAGAAACAGGTCACCTTCCTCTTTCTGTTACTCTCTCTTTTGGGACCTGGTTAATTTCTTTTGTGGCTCTTGTCACAATTTAGAATTATTCTATCTTGTATATCATATATATATTTGTTTCCTTATTGCGTACTTGCATGTTTATAATTAGCTTTCCCTGAATGCTCCCTGAGAACAGGATTAGAGACTGCATGGTGCCTAGTATATAAAAGGTTCTTAGTGAATCATTTGTAAATGAAATAAAATATGAGGAAAGAGGGCATGCTTTACTTTCTGCAGTGAAGATATAGAAAGACAAAGTGGAGAGAAGGGACCTGACACAGTGGACTGGACTACTTGAGCTTCTAAGAGCAGTGGCAATGTCACTACTGAGAGAGGTCAGAGTGGGGTTGATAGGGAGAAAAGAAACCAGTTGTACCAGCAGTGGATGGTCAGGAATCAGGAAGAAGGAACACAAGGCTGAACCGTGTGACCTGGATTTGAATCAAATAGTAAGGCTTTGTGACTTCCTTCAAAAATTCTTGGCCATCCCAGCAAAGGAAAAACAAAAGCAAATGAGAGTTGCTGATGGCTGGAGTTAGCAAGGCAAGTATAGCAGGACAAAGTGGTATCAAACATGATAACCAGTCAACACTCCCATCCCTGATCTATGAGGCTATGACACAGCCAACTATTTTAAAAATTATATTTGGCCATACCTACCTTGCATTCTCATCTTCCTTGAAGGTACAGGCCACTGCTTGATGGAAGAGCTATCCTTGGGGATCAAAATCTCAGTGGTCGCTGCAAGCCTATAAAATTTCTGGAGCTGGTGTGAGGCCTTACAGAGTGATAGGCAAAAAGGCACCTGGTGGAAGGTTCAAAGGTGGCATTTGCTAAGTGATACCTAAATAAAATCTGAAGTATTAGTATGTCACCAGCTCCCAATTCCTCCAACTTCTCCACTGTGGTTCTCCTTTGCATTCATCAGAATCTCCTGGGGTTCTTGTTCAAACAGATTTCTGGGCCCACCCCCAGAGTTTCTCATTCAATAGGTCCTGAGTGGGGCTCAAGAGTTTGCATGTCTAACAAGTTCCCAGATGAAGCTGTTGCTGCTTGACTGGGGACCACTCTGAGGGCCACACTTCTAAGGCAAAGGGCTGCCTCTTTAGCTTCCATATACTGTCGCTTCGCTCCTGCCTTTTTGTAACTGACAGAAACATGTACTGAGTGTCTACTATATTCCAGGTAATATTCTAGTTCTTAGAACAGAGCCTGACCTAGACTAGACACTCAGTTAATAAATGAAGGGTGGGCAAAACCCAGACACACTCCTCACCTTCAGGGAGCTTGCAGGCTGATGAGGCATAATGCAATAATCTCATATATAAATACGTGATTATAAACTGACATATGCTAGGAACCAACTTCCAGCGTGCTATTAGAGTAATGTTACCTAGAAGATTGGAGAGCCTAGGGTGGGAGGGCATGTGTGGTAAAATGGAGACCTGAAGTCACTATTGATTTAACATGATTTCACCAGGATGAAAAATGCTTGTGGGAATTATAAACACAAAGCTCCATAACCCACCACAGTCGTCTTTTTTCTAAATTCCATGGCACCCACCACAGTACTACTGAGCAAACAGTAAGTGTTCAATTGTTAACCGAATGATGATACACCAGCCAAGTGGTTCTGGGACAGTCCGTGAAGTAATTTGGGCTTTAAGACTCTCACCTGTAAAATAAGGAGGGCGGTTTCTATCATTGATCCAGGACTGGGGTTCTTGACCTTAGCTGTCTGTTGGAATCTCCTGGGATGCTTAACGAGGCCTGGGTTCCACTCCCAGAGACTCCAAGTTTACTGATCTGGGCTGCAGCCCAGGAATCAGTATTTTTAATAGCTCCCATTCATATAACCCAGGTTGAGACTGCAGGCTAGAGGGATGCTAGGTGATTCCTATAATTGCTTGCAATCGCCTAAACTACAATATTATAAGTTTAAAAACCCCAATGTCATAAGTCTTTATCCTTGGTTTCTGTATCAAAATATATTCAGATTTTAGCTTAAATGTAAGTTCCATTTTAAACAAGCTCCTCACAATGAATCTGTTTCTCTCTCTTGGATTTTTTTTTTACTTCTATTTTTTTTTTTTTTTTTATTCAATGTGAACTCTGAAATGTAGCATAAACCTGATCTTAGAAAAGCTCATTTCTTTCCAGATTCTGCAGGTCTTGCTGATGGCCCCTGTCATCACTTTGTTCAAGAGTCCTTAAGAGCCGATGCCAGGAAACAGGACGGAAGAAGTGTCTTTATTATGAAAATCTTGTCCATGTCACTTTTTATATTTAGTGAAACTAGAGAACCTTGTTTAAAAATGTTTGTTATTTTGTCTCAAACATAAGTGTATTCAGTAACTTTTTCCCATCTTTACTTGGTTAGCTTAGCTAGAAGCATTTGATTTTAAGATACGTTTATTTGTTGCCAGTTATATTGATCTGTAGGAGAAACATCTAGTTCAAAATTATGATCAGCAACACTTCACCTTGATCATGGTCAACCTGTCCCGTTTCTCTATCAACTCCTGTTCTCTGATATTTTGTCTCTGAGATCTTGTAACGTCCATCTAGGGGTGGGCTGATAAATAGTTAACAACTTGTTCTTGGGCATGGGGTTAAGGAGCCCTGATTTGCAGTGTTTGCCACTTTCTGTGGTGTAAATA
The DNA here is from genome assembly GCA_004027555.1 of Craseonycteris thonglongyai. Lineage (NCBI taxonomy): Eukaryota > Metazoa > Chordata > Mammalia > Chiroptera > Craseonycteridae > Craseonycteris > Craseonycteris thonglongyai. The sequence continues at coordinate 2,765 of PVKE010011795.1, read as the reverse complement.
CTCCCATCCTGGCTTATTTTAACCTGCCAGCATGTTGTCCCTGAGCATAGAATTGGGAAGGGATACGTGTTATTGACTCTCATGACCTGGTACCAGCCAGCCCCAGCATACCACTGCTGCCACCTATGAGGCCCTTGCTAGGCAGAAGAACATCGTCTGGTGTTTTATTATTTGGTGTAAAGTAAGATATCCTTTCACTCTTTCTGAACCCACCTTCCTACCCTTCATCTCCATAAAAACATACACATCTCTTCCCTCAAGGTCCTTGTACTCATTCCAATTAAGAAGGCTGTGACAGGCACTAAACATGGATTTAGAAGACCCATGAACTGGATTTCTACCTTCATCACCACCAATTGCATATTGAAGCAGGTCACTAACCTCTCAGAGCCTTGGCTCTTCCTTAATGACACAGCAAAGATAATATTCATCTTCCAAAATTGTTGTTAAGCAAGATAAGCAGTGTTGATAAACAGTGTGTCCCAGACTTGAGTGTGCATCAGTATCACCTGGAGAGTTTGTCCAAACACCGATGGCTAACTTCCTCCATCCCCACCCCCTAACATATACACCAAGCTTCTGATTCAGAAGGTCTGGGTATTTGCATTTCTAACAATCTCCCAGATGATGCTGATGCTGCCTTCTGGAGACCACGCTTTGAGCAACACTGATAAAGCATCTTGTGAATTTTTAAATGCCGTGTAAACATAAGGGGTTTTTAATAGAGGAGGACTTTGGCTTAATGCCTCAACTGCCCTGGCCCTGTGGGATATATACATTTAAATGAGTGCCCCAAAGAGATACAACAGTGGCTTTGGCAAAGAATTGAATTCTGTGGATTTGACCAGAGGGTTTAATTAATGGATTACACACTGAGTTTTAAGGATACTGGCAAAGTAGCATGTGGTTTAGAATGGAGCACATAACAGTACTCTCATCTGGGTAATGCTTCAGTTGCTGGGAAAGGCGAATCCCACTTTACATGCATATGGGACTATTCAAGACCCCAAGCCTGCTCTTCTTCCAGTGCTGCCCTATTCAGGGCATGGCTGCACCTTCCAAGTGGTTCTCAGGCCAGAATCAAGTCTTGTTCATTTTACTTCCTAAATATATTTCAGTTCCATTCTCTTTTCTCCACTCTACCACTCCCATCACCACCCTAGGACAAGTCTCTCCCTTCTCTCAACTCAGTTACTACTAGAATGGCCTCCTAACTTGTCCACTTGCACTTAACTCTGCCCCTCTGTAGTGCACTCTTTATTGTCCAGGCAGAGTAATGGCCTCAAAGTGTAAGCGGTCATGTTCCCACCACCCCTGGTGGCTTCTCCCTTGATCTCAAGGGAAAGAAAAGACTTCTGAACATGGCCTGCAGGATTCTTTGTGAGCTGTCCCCAACTAACTTCCTCTAGCCTCAATTCAGGCAATTCCAGCCACATAGCATTGTCAAGGGAAATCTCAAAGGGGGATTCAAGCAATAAGAAATGTTCTTGCAATGTGTGCAAGAGAATCCACCCTTCAGCATGTGACATCCTGAATAAAAACATCAAGTGGGTATTGAAAGAAAAATACTATGAAGTTATACTCAGTCTGGTTATTATTTTCATTGCTCAAAAAGCAAACAAACAGAAATTCCTCACTTGATTATTATCATACCTGCAAGGATCACTATATATCCAAAGACATCAGTTATAAAAACCAGAGATAAAGTTGTTGTTAAGTTTCAGGAGGGGGCAAAGGCTTTATTTATTTTGAAGATTAGGATTTTGGACAGCATATTTCTGATTTTTGTTATCATCTCATAATGCAAAGTTGCTTGTATTTTTTCCTCTGATTGTGCTTGCAATGTCTAACCTTAATTATAATGGTGGCAAGACAAAGTGCCAGTGGTAGTTTCACATGATTTTACACACCCTTGTATACACTGTGTCTCTTCTGCATGGTGCCTTTGTATATGCTGTTCCCACTGCCTGCAGTGTTGTCCTCTATCTTTTCCCTTAGCTATCTCCTATTTTCCCTTCATTTATAGTTCCATCATCATTACAGAGAGGGGAATTCTTCTCTGATCTCCAAACTACATCAGATCTCCCTAATACAGCCTCTCATAGCACCATATACCTCTGCCAAAGTTTACATTTGATTGTGTGACTTTTAAAATTCAATACCCAGTAGACTCAAGTAAAACCACATGGGAAGAGATTATGTCTTTCTTTGCTCCATCATTGCATCCCCAGGCACTGGTAGAGTACATGGCATAGAGTAGGTGCTAAAGAAATGGTTTTAGGACTTCCACATCATGACCCCTTTTGACTAGCATTTGTTCCCTATGAGGTCAGCAGAACATACAAAGATTGTCCAGAAAAAAGTTCAGCCATTGTCAATACAATGAGAATGGGTACATGGCTGGATACTTTCTGAACAGCTCTTGTACATTGCTTTCCACATTATTCCCATTTGAATGATGACAAATTGAGGCTCAGAAACATTGGTGTCTTGCTACAGCCTATATGAGTAAGCAGAGGAATGGCAATTCATCCCTTTAAGCTGTGTCACCATGCCCTCTGGCTCTAAGGACATAGTGAGTCCTTTCCCAGGAAGGTTCAGACACATTGCAAATTCATATAAAGTATTATTGCAAGAGTGGTGGGGGCCAGAAGAGGATGAAAGGGAGAGCTGATCTTTCACAAACTGTCCTCAAATATCAGGCTTTGGAAATGTCAGATCAGATAGTCCCCAAGACCTTGAAAAGGGCGGAGACTATGAACTCT